>JAOTOL010001392.1:0-237500 GCA_034440575.1 Imbricaverruca yamaguchii | reverse complement strand
AGGAAGAATGAATGAAAACGGCACGCCATGGGGATTTTGTTTCACTCCACACGTACACGCAAGCAGTCGCAACGAAAGAGCATTACCGAAGCTTGAAGAGTGAACTTGAAGCATAATCTTGCCTTCACCACACATACGCTTTTGTTCGTGCACTCCCGGGTGAAGCCATGCTGTGTGCTTACATCAGCTGACGTCAGCTGACGTCAGCAGCGGCCAGTTGACGATGACTGGATTATGCAGCGACACAAACACCATGCAGCGCAGCACGACCGTGCACGGACTATACAGATGTGCACAGATCATACACACGTGCGCGGACCATACAGACGTGCACGGACCATACAGATGTGCACAGATCATACAGACGTGCGTGGACCATACAGACGTGCACGGACTATACAGATGTGCACAGATCATACAGACGTGCATAAATCATACAGACGTATGCGGATCATACAGACGTGCACATATCATACAGACGTGTGCGGATCATACAGACACGTACACGGACACACACGGAGCCATCGACGCTGTTCAATCCGCGCCGGTGCCAGCAGACGGATAGCGATTAATTACGCGGCCGTAGTGACAAAAGCAGTCCGAGAAACGGCTCCCTCCGCGGGGACGATTATTCATATAAATCGGTCAATTATTTTCCGGCTACCCCGCACACCAGATTATCCATCATCCGCGCAAGTCGTGTTCATCACGAAGGGCATTAATATGCTTAGCAGCTGATGGATTGGTGGCCGGTGGGCCGGCGGCCGTGGTCGGTGGACTGGTCAGTTTGTACCCGGCACGTCGGTCACTATCGCGCCGGTCCGGCTAATTATCGCAGACCGCGGCGGTGGCCGGCCAGCCGGACGCACCCGCCGGTGGCAAAAACGCGTCCGCCCAGACGCCTTAATCTGGCGCGGACACGTCAGAGGCTCGTCACGCAGCCGCCGCGACACGTCACGTCACGTCACGGCGCCGACAGCGCAGATAGCGGTGACGAGCGGCGGACACGCACGGCACCGGCCTGGGCCCCGCTGTCGCGCTGGACGGCTGCCGTGCGGCCGGCCAAGTCCGGCACTGGTCGGCTCCGTGGCGCGATCAGCTCCAGCGCCAAGCGCCGTCGCTGCTGTCCGGGGCAGCTGGAGTGTGTACTCTTGTCGGCGACGCAGCGCCCGGCTCCGGCTCCGGATCCGGCTGCCACGGCTGGCCGGCACGTCGGAGCGAGCCTAGGTTCTGTCACACGACGGTCCAAATGCTCTACTCGCCTCCATAGTCGGCCGACACACGTCTCACTCCTGCACCATCAGCAAGTCCATGTCTCGCCTCGGCTGCGCACCGCAACACGTCCCGACCCTCCTTTCCACGTGTTTCATGCCGCCTCTCGACCGCACCGACTGGCGTCGATAGCCGCTCCGACTGGCGTCGATAGCCGCTCCGACTGGCGTCGATAGCCGCTCCGACTGGCGTCGATAGCCGCTCCGACTGGCGTCGATAGCCGCTCCGACTGGCGTCGATAGCCGCTCCGACTGGCGTCGATAGCCGCTCCGACTGGCGTCGATAGCCGCCCGACTGGCGTCGATAGCCGCACCGACTGGCGTCGATAGCCGCCCGACTGGCGTCGATAGCCCGATCGCCGACTGGCGTCGATAGCCGCACCGACTGGCGTCGATAGCCGCTCCGACTGGCGTCGATAGCCGCTCCGACTGGCGTCGATAGCCGCTCCGACTGGCGTCGATAGCCGCTCCGACTGGCGTCGATAGCCGCTCCGACTGGCGTCTTCGCGTGCGTTCGAAGCGAACACCCCGCCCCATTACGCCCCGTTTATCGTCACTCCATTCCAGCCGAGTGTGCCTCCGCTCCCAGTCGGCACCTCGTTCGCCGCATACCTTCCCATCCAGCCGGATCGCGTCTCGTTACGGCCAGGACGCGGCTCGTTGGCGTGCGCACCTGCCCATTGCATCGTATGGTGCCGCTTTGTGCCCGGCTGGGCGGCGGCCGACGCGCCGAGCCGCGCCCGGCCGTCCCCACGGCACTGGTGGCGGCGCCGGCGATCCGGTGCGCCGGCACGTGACAACGACAGAGCCCGACACTCTGACGCTGCCAGGGCCGGCAGAGTCGGCCAACAGCTGACACCTGGACGGCCGTCGGGACCCATTCTGAGCCGGCCGGGCCCGTGCTCGGTCCGCCTGAGCTCCGCCTGAGCTCTGCCGCCGCCGCCGCCGCGAGCTCACGCTGGCGCAGCGGCGCGCCAGAGTCAAACGCGACCGGCATATCCATTTGTCCGTGTTGTGAGCGCGTCATACAATGGACGCTCGTGAGCTGGAGCAAAAACGATGCACGGGTGTCACCAAGTGGCATGCAATCGCTTGCAATGTCGGCAGGTTTCACATACGCGGTGATGTCAAAACCGGTAACAGTTGGGCTGCTCGGTCATAATAAGCTTCTACATCATGATGGTAGGAATAGCAGGTGCACAACAACCTGCTGCAGTATGGAATTTGTGCAACAAAATGCTGGCGGATATTTGGCGTCTAGACATGTCAAGGGCCCTCCCACGGAGAATTGCACGGACAAGAATGTGCATCGCCCAATCACATGCCACCCAAACAGCGTAATACTTTGGGCAACCGTCCAGCTGCTGGTTATTCATAAAGATATAGGTAGCAGCCTGCGTTGCATAATCAAAAGAGTCGATCGATCCTTTGAACACGGAGCTCCAATTGGCGCTTCACAACCCACGTACCGGCTGTGACGGTGTCCATAGGATTGCCAGCACACACCGACCAAACTGTCTGCGGACACTGAGTAAGACCGCCTGTATCGTGCGCAACGTGAGGGGACGCCTGACAGCTCAGATGGTCTGGTGGCCGGCGGTGAGGTCCGGGTGACCTGATATCCGGTGGGGCCCCCGATGACCTGGCGGCCGGCGGCCGGCGGTGAGATCCGGACGAGCCGGCAGGGTATCCAGATGATCCGACGGCCAGCGGCAGTTTGCAGGTCACGTCCGCGGACAGTCGTGCATCGCCGTCTAACTGGTGTCCACTCACCGCGCGCACCGCCTCAATCAGCGTTAGCGGCGACGCGACCGCTTCGCCGACGCGCCCGTCGCTAACGACGGCGGCTAACGCCGGTGGCGTCGGCGCCGACGTCGCTAACGGCCGCGCCGGTGGCCGCTAACTGCGCCAGATACGCCGCCCCAGAGAGCCGGCCGCGTCGGGGTGGTCTGCGGGCGGCGGCGGCTGCCGGCCAGCCGGCTGCCGGCCGACCTGACCATCACCCACCCACGGCGGACGGTGCTTCGGTGTATCACCGGATAAATAATCACCCGCGCGCTCATCAATCGTCTGTCCTGTAATCTCCTTTCGGCCGTCCATGAATATTGGATCGGGCGGCGGCGGCGGCGGCGCGCGCGCTCGCGCAGTACATTGAGAACTCCTGTAATGAGGAATGTGGCAGTGGCCGGCGGCGGTAAAACACGCAGAGCATTAGCTAATTCCCGCGTGCACATTCGTCATCAGCGACGCGAGCGCACGACGTCGTCCATCACGGAGCAGTGCACACAGTCGACCGGATGAGAGGCCGATGAATACCTCCGGCCGTAAGACGGCGTCAGCCGACCCAGGCAGCAGATAGGTCGCGCCGACTCACTCGGCGGCGGTCGCTCGGCTCGACTCGACTCGATCTGACTCAGCCAGACCCAATGGACTCGCCTCAATTCGAGTAGGCCTGTTGTTTTTGATCAGATTCACCTCGGCTAGACTCGATTTCCTTCGCTTGGATTCAATTCGACTCGACTCGCTCCGACCGCATTCGGCTCGGCTCGGCTCGGCGCCGGTGTTGGTTGCAAGACACCGGGGCCGGGGCCGGGGCCGGGGCCGGGGCCGGGGCCGGGGCCGGGGCCGGGGCCGGGGCCGGGGCCGGGGCCGGGGCCGGGGCCGGGGTGCCGGTGGGCCGGGGCCGGGGCCGGGGCCGGGGCCGGGGCCGGGACCGGGGCCGGGGTACCGGTGGGCCGGGGCCGGGGCCGGGACCGGGGCCGGGGCCGGGGCCGGGGCCGGGTGCCGGTGGGCCGGGGCCGGGGCCGGGGCCGGGGCCGGGGCCGGGGCCGGGGCCGGGGGCCGGGGCCGGGGCCGGGGCCGGGGCCGGGGCGGGGGCGGGGGCCGGGGCCGGGGCCGGGGCCGGGGCCGGGGCCGGGGTGCCGGTGGGCCGGGGCCGGGGCCGGGGCCGGGGCCGGGGCCGGGGCCGGGGCCGGGGCCGGGGCCGGGGCCGGGGTGCCGGTGGGCCGGGGCCGGGGTGCCGGTGGGCCGGGGCCGGGGCCGGGGCCGGGGCCGGGGCCGGGGCCGGGGCCGGGCCGGGGCCGGGCCGGGGCCGGGGCCGGGGCCGGGGCCGGGGCCGGGGCCGGGGCCGGGGCCGGGGCCGGGGCCGGGGCCGGGGCCGGGGCCGGGGCCGGGGCCGGGGGCCGGGGCCGGGGCCGGGGCCGGTGGGCCGGTGGGCCGGGGCCGGGGCCGGGGTGCCGGTGGGCCGGTGGGCCGGTACTCTGCAGCCGGCCGGCGCGCCGTGCGTCAGCCGGACGGCTGATTAATCTCGTCATTGTTCAGGGTCAGACCGTCAGACGCCCGCGCCGGCCGCTCAATGGCGCCAATGACGCGCCGAGGTCGGGTGTCAGCCTGTCACCTTCAGCGTCAGCCGCCTCGGTCGTCACGCAGAGCGAGCCACGCGAACACACGACGAGAGGCTGACCGCACACACGATGGGTGCTGGCAGTCGGACCGCCAGGTGCCTTCGCACATCGGTCGTCCACAACTTCCCGCATATTGAAATATACGCTGCAATTAATGTTGCAGAATGCTCTAGAAAATGTTGCACAGCAGCAGAAAACCATGCTCCAAAGAAAGGTCAATTTGACTTCATATGCCCTTCTGAAAAGAGTAGTCATAATTGTACTATGGTGCAAGAACTAATACCTATACAGAAGTACCAGGACAGCTGTCTTGACAAAAAAAAAACCAAGCGCGCACGAACTATAAAATAACGCCGTGTGGGAGACCCGCAAGGTCACGTGAACTATTCCTCAGCCTTTCATGTGGCCGGGACGTGGACACTCGGTGAGTAGCCAAACGTCTGAAAGTGTGACCACACCCGGCCCAGCAGTTGGTCAATGGCCAGTGGGATCGGTCCAGCAGTTGGTCAATGGCCAGTGGCATCGGTCCAGCAGTTGGCCAATGGCCAGTGGAATCGGTCCAGCAGTTTGTCAATGGCCAGTGGGATCGGTCCAGCAGTTGGTCAATGGCCAGTGGGATCGGTCCAGCAGTTGGTCAATGGCCAGTGGAATCGGTCCAGCAGTTGGTCAATGGCCAGTGGGATCGGTCCAGCAGTTGGTCAATGGCCAGTGGGATCGGTCAAGCAGTTGGTCAATGGCCAGTGGGATCGGTCCAGCAGTTGGTCAATGGCCAGTGGGATCGGTCCAGCAGTTGGTCAATGGCCAGTGGGATCGGTCCAGCAGTTGGTCAATGGCCAGTGGGATCGGTCCAGCAGTTGGTCAATGGCCAGTGGGATCGGTCCAGCAGTTGGTCAGTGGCCAGGTCGGCCAGCGCCAGCGCACATCGCGACACATCTTCCTCGCTCAGAATCGATGTCATCGGCGATATCGACGACACCGGCAACTGTGCCAAACTCCACCGGTGGCCACGGCCACATCACCCGCTCCTCGACGACATTTTAAAAAAGATCTTCAGCATTTGGAAGTGCCAATCGCTAGATATGGATGACGTCAGATCAAATTTATGTTAAGTCGGCTTATATGGTACCCGGTGTCGGGTAATCAAGAAAGGACAGTAGAGACGCCGGCAAAAAAGTGGCGTACATGAAGGATACATACATGAACGAGCATACGCAAGATGTGCAGAACATACAGACATGCATACATTGCACGAGAATGAGCATTTGGAGGGTCGCACTGTTAGCGGGATACGCACCAACGTGGCGGGAAGCGCATCGGCGTGGCGTTTCGGAGTGTGCGCGCGGCGACGGCGCGTTTGCGTCGCAGCCGCGCGCCGCGTCGGCCGACAAGGCCGCTATTTACACCACCTCGGCGAATTCGCTGTCATTTCTCATGCGAGAGCATCACACATGGCAGTCAGCGGTAAATAAACGGCCGCCGTCGGCGGCGCACGCCTGCCGCCAAATATTTACCGAGCCAGTCGGTCACCTATTCCGCGCGAACGATAATTGGTTACACACGGTGGGCGGCAGCGGCGTCGGTGTCGGTTTGTTTTCACACCCGGCCGGGAGATGGCCCCACTCTGGGTGGGTGTGGCAGGCGTGTCGCCCAGCCGGTCGAGGTGTCGGCAGAGCAGCCGTTGCCGACATGGCTGGCCACGGTCGCAGACCGGCCGGTTTAAAAGACACGGGTGGATAAACTTCACCGGAGCGTGAGTGCATTATCTCGCGGAGGACTGTGTGGGATATATCCCATGCAGTAATTCGATAACGTACATATATCCCTTCACAAGTGTTCCGAGGAAGAACACGCTCGTATTGTGATCGTTGGATAGTTTGGTGACCGGTATGCTGGCAGTACAGCTGTCATCAGGTGAACTGACGAGACAGCCGTCACATAATATCAAAATAAGATACTCTGCATACCACAAGTCACTATTGTGTGGTGATATGTATGCTACATGGTACTTGGTACTTGGTACCATGGTGTGGTATTATGTATGCTACATGGTATTTGGTACTATGGTATGCTATTATGTATGCTATGTGTTAACATAGCATGGTACTGTGTGAACGCGCCGGGACACCATGGTGCCCTGCACGTATCTTGATACGGTCCATTTCACACTCCTTCCCCTTCTCTCTCTATCTCTCCCTCTATCCCTCTATCTCTCTCTCCAGTCTTTTTTTTATCCGTCTCTCTCTCTCTACATGTATATGTCTATAATTTTACCTCGGTGACTCCCACCATCTCCTGCCGCCACCACCGCCTCCCTCTTGTCCGGTGCCCATGTACTGGCGGCGGCACGAGAATGCAGCGGGCGGCAGCGGTGTGACGCCGGCAGCCGTGTTGACAGCGCCAGTGTGTGCAGCCTCCCCGGCAGAGCCGACGTCGGGCGGCGATCCGCGCGCAGATAGTGCGCATCACTCATCCGCGCCGGCCTCAACTCATTTCCTCGATTGGCTTATCGCGCTGACCGTGCTGGCAAAACACACGCCGCCTACTTCGGCCGCAGTGGGCCGTAGCAGAATAGAAGCACGGCCGTGGACGGCCGTACCAGAGTGGAAGCATGGCCGTAGAAAGCCGTAGCAGAATGGAAGCATGGTCGTAGTCGAACGTAGCAGAGTGGAAGCACGGTCGTAGCCGGCCGTAGCGGAGTGGAAGCACGGTCGTAGTCGGCCGTAGCAGAGTGGAAGCACGGTTGTAGTCGGCCGTAGCAGAGTGGAAGCACGGTCGTAGTCGGCCGTAACAGAGTGGAAGCACGGTCGTAGTCGAACGTAGAAAAGTGGAAACACGGTCGTAGTCTGCCGTAACAGAGTGGAAGCACGGTCGTAGTCGAACGTAGCAGAGTGGAAACACGGTCGTAGTCGGCCGTAACAGAGTGGAAGCACGGTCGTAGTCGGCCGTAGCGGAGTGGAAGCACGGTCGTAGTCGGCCGTAGCAGAGTGGAAGCACGGTCGTAGTCGAACGTAGCAGAGTGGAAACACGGTCGTAGTCGGCCGTAACAGAGTGGAAGCACGGTCGTAGTCGAACGTAGCAGAGTGGAAACACGGTCGTAGTCGGCCGTAACAGAGTGGAAGCATGGTCGTAGTCGGCCGTAGCGGAGTGGAAGCACGGTCGTAGTCGGACGTAGCGGAGTGGAAGCATGGTCGTAGTCGCGTAGAGGGAAGAGCGAAGGAGGGAAATTTACCCTAAAGAACGACAAAAGTTGAACAGTAGGCGTCTTATACTATTTTAGGCTATTCTGCCCTAATTTCACTTTCAAACATTGGTGATTGTGGTCAGTTTTTCCGCCCACGAGAAAACCTCATCCCTCCGAAGCTGGTTTCAATTGTCCCAAGATGAGCGATTTGATCCAACATTGGTAGGGGGACGACCGACATCACAAGCGGATCCAAACAGGGCTGTCAAGATTCAGACAGGACTGGCAAAATTCAGGCAGAACTGGCAAGATACTGACGCAGGACACCGATAAACGTGTTGACCAGGCGACTCAAATTTACCACGTCTGCAGGCCAGCCGATGACCCAGAACTCAATCCAGTCTTCAAGCCCCAACACAAAATCACACCACGAAAACTCACATCAACAAACTACAGACCACCACCTGCACCGATGTCCTGCGGACCGGGGCTGCACAGTGTCAAGCCCACAACCGTCACTGCAGGGAACACAGGAAAACGACGGCGGGGTGTCGTGTGGCGGGTGCGGACCTGACGACGGCGGGGTGTCGTGTGGCGGGTACGGACCTGACGACGGCGGGGTGTCGTGTGGCGGGTACGGACCTGACGACGGCGGGGTGTCGTGTGGCGGGTGCGGACCTGACGACGGCGGGGTGTCGTGTGGCGGGTGTGGACCTGACGACGGCGGGGTGTCGTGTGGCGGGTGCGGGACTGAGACACCTGGCGCCACCGGCACGGACAATGGTCCAGTCGGCAGTCATCACTCACCGCCGGGCCGGGCCGGCTGCGGGGCGGCAGCGGCACTCACATACTGCAGACACAGGAACACAGACGCAGACAATGGCCCGGCCAGCAGCCATCACTCACAGCCGAGGGAGGCAGCGGCACTCACATACTGCAGACACAGGAACACAGACGCAGACAATGGCCCGGCCAGCAGCCATCACTCACAGCCGAGGGAGGCAGCGACACTCACATACTGCAGACACAGGAACACAGATGCAGACAATGGCCCGGCCAGCAGCCATCACTCACGGCCGAGGGAGGCAGCGGCACTCACATACTGCAGACACAGGAACACAGATGCAGACAATGGCCCGGCCAGCAGCCATCACTCACAGCCGAGGGAGGCAGCGACACTCACATACTGCAGACACAGGAACACAGACGCAGACAATGGCCCGGCCAGCAGCCATCACTCACAGCCGAGGGAGGCAGCGACACTCACATACTGCAGACACAGGAACACAGACGCAGACAATGGCCCGGCCAGCAGCCATCACTCACAGCCGAGGGAGGCAGCGACACTCACATACTGCAGACACAGGAACACAGACGCAGACAATGGCCCGGCCAGCAGCCATCACTCACAGCCGAGGGAGGCAGCGACACTCACATACTGCAGACACAGGAACACAGACGCAGACAATGGCCCGGCCAGCAGCCATCACTCACAGCCGAGGGAGGCAGCGACACTCACATACTGCAGACACAGGAACACAGACGCAGACAATGGCCCGGCCAGCAGCCATCACTCACAGCCGAGGGAGGCAGCGACACTCACATACTGCAGACACAGGAACACAGACGCAGACAATGGCCCGGCCAGCAGCCATCACTCACAGCCGAGGGAGGCAGCGACACTCACATACTGCAGACACAGGAACACAGATGCAGACAATGGCCCGGCCAGCAGCCATCACTCACAGCCGAGGGAGGCAGCGACACTCACATACTGCAGACACAGGAACACAGATGCAGACAATGGCCCGGCCAGCAGCCATCACTCACAGCCGAGGGAGGCAGCGACACTCACATACTGCAGACACAGGAACACAGACGCAGACAATGGCCCGGCCAGCAGCCATCACTCACAGCCGAGGGAGGCAGCGACACTCACATACTGCAGACACAGACACAGATGCAGACAATGGCCCGGCCAGCAGCCATCACTCACAGCCGAGGAGGCAGCGACACTCACATACTGCAGACACAGGAACACAGACGCAGACAATGGCCCGGCCAGCAGCCATCACTCACAGCCGAGGGAGGCAGCGACACTCACATACTGCAGACACAGGAACACAGACGCAGACAATGGCCCGGCCAGCAGCCATCACTCACGGGAGGCAGCGGCACTCACATACTGCAGACACAGACACAGACGCAGACAATGGCCCGGCCAGCAGCCATCACTCACGGCCGAGGGAGGCAGCGACACTCACATACTGCAGACACAGGAACACAGACGCAGACAATGGCCCGGCCAGCAGCCATCACTCACGGCCGAGGGAGGCAGCGACACTCACATACTGCAGACACAGACACAGACGCAGACAATGGCCCGGCCAGCAGCCATCACTCACAGCCGAGGAGGCAGCGACACTCACATACTGCAGACACAGGAACACAGACGCAGACAATGGCCCGGCCAGCAGCCATCACTCACGGCCGAGGGAGGAAGCGACACTCACATACTGCAGACACAGGAACACAGACGCAGACAATGGCCCGGCCAGCAGCCATCACTCACGGCCGAGGGAGGCAGCGACACTCACATACTGCAGACACAGACACAGACGCAGACAATGGCCCGGCCAGCAGCCATCACTCACAGCCGAGGGAGGCAGCGACACTCACATACTGCAGACACAGGAACACAGACGCAGACAATGGCCCGGCCAGCAGCCATCACTCACGGCCGAGGGAGGCAGCGACACTCACATACTGCAGACACAGGAACACAGACGCAGACAATGGCCCGGCCAGCAGCCATCACTCACAGCCGAGGGAGGCAGCGACACTCACATACTGCAGACACAGGAACACAGATGCAGACAATGGCCCGGCCAGCAGCCATCACTCACAGCCGAGGGAGGCAGCGACACTCACATACTGCAGACACAGGAACACAGACAGGGTGGAAGGAAGGAAGAAATGAAGCAAGAAGAAAGGAAGAACAGGAAAGAGGAGAGGAGGAAGGACATGGAGGGAGGAAGGAAGAGGAGGGAAGGGGAAAACAGCACGAATGAGAGGATTGAAATAGAAAAGAAAAGGAATGAATCCAAAGAAAGGTAGATGAAAGTGTATGTAAAAGGGGACACCGGATGGGAGTAAACCGAGAGCCAGGGAGAGAGACAGAGAGAGAGACAGAGAGAGAGAGAGAGAGAGAGACAGAGAGAGAGACAGAGGGAGAGAGACAGAGAGAGAGACAGAGAGAGACAGAGAGAGAGAGAGAGAGAGAGAGACAGAGAGAGAGAGACAGAGAGAGAGACAGAGAGAGAGACAGAGAGAGAGACAGAGAGAGAGACAGAGAGAGAGACAGAGAGAGAGAGAGGCAGAGAGAGAGACAGAGAGATACTCTTGAGAAATGCAGTCGTGACATGCACAAGGCGTGCTGGCGGATGAAAGACCAGTAGAGTGCACCTGTCACTTGGCCTGCTTTGTCAGAGTACGATGGCCTGATAGGTGGCGGGCGCGACTGGCAGCTGCGGCGGCCAGCGATGCGCGCTGCCACTCGTCGCACGACACCCACGCCGGGCCGCCGGATCGGCCGGGCCAGCGTGTCGCCGCCGTCCGACAACCGCCAGCGGGAGCGGACACCCGCCGGCAGGAGCGGACACCCGCCGGAGGTGGCGGACACCCGCCGGAGGGGGCGGACACCCGCCGGCAGGGCTCGACAATCGTCGGCAGAGGTGGTGCGCAGTCAACAGAGCTAGACCATCGCCAGCAAAGCTAAACCGTCGTCAGCAGAGCAAGACACTAACTAGATCGCAGATGTCGTCATGGACCTTGGACAGGGGGGACATAAAAATTCCTTTGGACAATCTTATCGAGGTAACCCCATATGCGTAATGTACTGCATGATGTTTGGGTGACTAGCCTCCCAAACCCTCACCTTTCCCACCGTAGCGACGCCCGTGCACTCGGAAGTTCAGCGAGTACAGGAGCTCATTATTAGCTTGTGCAGTCGTGTTGACAGAGTAGTCTAATCGCTAGACCTATTGTTCACTAGAACTATCCAGTGGATATATCGGCCACTTCGTCTGAACCCTTCAAATCGGCATAACCGACCCGCCCATTCACTACAACGCCACCTTTACCTGAAAGTGATTTTCTTATTTACGAATTTTCAATGAAGAACAGATTCAACTAATTCGATAGCAACAGGAACGACGTCGGGACCTAAACCATAAGGCTATGAAATCCACGAGTGACATTTCATGACGTTGATTCGGAGGGCAATGCATTCATTAGCAAAGCAGTTCCCAGCACGAACTGCGGGGAAGCCCCACAGGAGGCCTATTCTGAATTCGGAAGATTGTGTCCTAAATACACCTTTGATAGGTCAATGACCCGCCAACATTATATGAAGCGACAACTCTGATTTCATCTCAGGCCAGGACGACATAAAAATAGCTGACTATGGCAAGATAACGGCCTTAACAAAGATCTGAGACCTTCAAGAGTGGAATGAGGCTTCGCGTTGTGTTAGCATTTACGACACGTTTATGGGCAGTCGAAAGTAGGTACGTCTGCAAGATTGTCTATCTAAAATGCCGGAGGTTATAGCTGGCCAGTCATTGACCCCCATTGAGCTGAGATTCATTGATGCCGCTTGAGTGCATCACATCACTCCAGGGGATTCGCCCATATTTTCACTGTTCCCTGAACCATGAGGGTGGAAAACCGACCTTCTGACCGTCCGATATGTTCTGGAATTCCCAGTGGTCGATGGCAACGACAACTAGCTACCTTCTAGTGTGGGCAGAGGTCACGAGGGCGATCACAGGCCTGTAGAGTCTGGAGCCCTCTCATCCATCACCACTGTCAAGTCACGTCCAGCACTTTCTGTCCCCACCCTCGGCGCCCGAGGATTGTCAAAACAAAACTGGCGACCGCCGGCCTTCTCGTGATCTCGCAGTATTTCCAACTTCCACGAACAGGTCAATACCGAACGCCAGTCACTTCAGCACTGTATGCGAAATAGCTCGGCACTGTATGCCAGACGGCTCAGTGCTGTATGCCAGACAGCCCGGTACTGTGCGCCAGACGGCCCTGTACTGTGCGCCAGATCGCCCTGTACCGTGCGCCAGACAGCCCGGTACTGTGCGCCAGACAGCCCGGTACTGTGCGCCAGATATCCCGGTACTGTGCGCCAGATAGCCCGGTACTGTGCGCCAGACAGCCCTGTACTGTGCGCCAGATAACCCGGTACTATGCGCCAGATAGCCCGGTACTGTGCGCCAGACAGCCCGGTACTGTGCGCCAGACAGCCCGGTACTGTGCGCCAGATAGCCCGGTACTGTGCGCCAGACAGCCCTGTACTGTGCGCCAGACAGCTCGGTACTGTGCGCCAGACAGCCCGGTACTGTGCGCCAGACAGCTCGGTACTGTGCGCCAGACAGCCCGGTACTGTGCGCCAGACAGCCCGGTACTGTGCGCCAGACAGCCCGGTACTGTGCGCCAGACAGCCCTGTACTGTGCGCCAGAGCTCGGTACTGTGCGCCAGACAGCCCGGTACTGTGCGCCAGACAGCCCGGTACTGTGCGCCAGACAGCCCGGTACTGTGCGCCAGATAGCCCGGTACTGTGCGCCAGACAGCCCGGTACTGTGCGCCAGACAGCCCGGTACTGTGCGCCAGACAGCCCGGTACTGTGCGCCAGACAGCCCGGTACTGTGCGCCAGACAGCCCGGTACTGTGCGCCAGACAGCCCGGTACTGTGCGCCAGACAGCCCGGTACCGTCGTCTGGCGAGCCGGCGGTGACTGGCGTCACTCTCTGCCCGCACGGGGCCCATGACGTCACGCGATGCCGTGTGCGGCGCTGGGATCTGGGTCAGCGTGACGCCAGCTGCTGAGGTCACCCATTGTGCGCTGACACGGAGACGTGACGGCAGCGGGCAGGCGGGGGGGGGCGATACGAGGGGGAGACGCGGGCAAGGTGTCGCCGCAGAGCGAAGGGAGGGATGCACGGGCGACGACTGACGGAGACCAGGTGGAGGTCACCGCGGAGATGGTCCCAAGCGTGGCAGGGCGGGGGTTCCGAGTGAGAATCGCGTGCACGTTTAGACGAAGTGGGGCAGACGCGGAGGGATAGCGCCAACCCCAGTGGGAGAACCGTGAAGAAGACGACATGAAGACGCTGGCATTCGACAATGCCACACCGGGCCCAGGCTAGGAATGTGGCAAAATGGAAGGAAAATAACGAAAACGAATAATTATGGCAAGTGGTAGGAGTAGGTAAAAAGGTGCTGAACCAAATATCCCATACGACTGAGAGACGTCATGTATTCAGTGCAGAACGAGAAAACAGCTGACTGCCTCCTGAACTCTGATCGGCTAACAACTCGGCGCAAGAACCACGAGAGTGAGAGTAAGGCAACATGCGAGCGACGGCAAGAACAGGCTAACAAGCGCACTGCTAAGCACGGAGGAGCGGTCAGGAATAAGCCGGCCGTTTAGTCATCTCAGGTGTCCCAACAGCGCGGCGGGCGTGATCCGAATCACAAGCGGCCTGCGATCACACCGAGCTGTCTGTTTGCGGGCGGAGAGCACGGTGCCGAACGCGCTCCCCACCCGCCACCGCTCGCCGGGTCGTCAGAGCCACATTCCATTTCATCACGGGCGCATCTGCATGTTAAAGGAGACGAGAGTGTCGGCCGCCGTCGGCCTGAAAGGCAGGTGGCAGGCCCGCTGCCGGCTAAGTACCAGCGGCAGGAGTCGGTCGAGACGGCGTCGGGAGGCGCGGTTGGCGGCGAAGGCGCCGCGCGCCGTGGTGACGGCTGCAGCCAGAGACAACCGCCACCCTTGACTTTCGCCGGCGAACCATATTCCCACCTATCGAGTCGACCCCGGCCGGCGCGCTCGCCGTGATCTGCCCGGCGAGCGCGCCGGCCGCGCCTCCTACAGCCAAGCGAGTCGCGTCGCGTCTCGTGAGATTGATCAGTCACGTCGTATCTCGTGACATTGTCGCGTCGCAGCGCTTCTTGCGGGACGGGACGCGCCGCGGCCGCGACCGTCGACCAGAGCTTTCTAGCGCCGACGTGTTGTTCGTGCCTGCTAATGATTCTCCCGGCATTCATTAGGGAATCTGTACGCTCATAAAGCGGCCGCACGACATTGACGGATGACGTCGACCAAACGGGCGATAATAAATCGGATTGTATTGGCGGCCAGCGGTCTGACGAACAGTCAGCCCGCGTGATGGATGAACGAGCGGGCCGCGCGATCGCATCCCGCTCCTGATGAGTTTTTACGCTGGCAAACACTTACCGGCCGTCGGTAACAAATGGTATCGCCTGGCGGCCGCCGCGACCCTCCGGTGTGCTGCTGAGCGAGCTTGGTGAGTGAACTTGGCGAGCCGATAGGTGAACTTGGCGAAATGGCTGGCGCGGCCCGACCTGTGTGTGGTGAGGTGGTGCGGTTCTGAGCTGGCAAGTGAGTGATGGTCCAACGAACTGGCCGGTAGTTGGCAGGCAGCGTGAGTTCGGTCAGATCGCATCGAAGACCGCATCGCTGGCACCACCGATGCCGAGCGGCTGAGTCGTCGAGACATGGACGCCCATATCAAATGGCGCTGGACGGGCATGTGGTCGTCTTTCAGGCTCCACTGGTCCAGCACCACTGACCACGGTTATAGATCACCCGTTCAAACTGCTACCATTTCATTCTGTAATCTGTCAATAAGTCCAAACGTCCTCACTCACCAGGAGCCATCAGCTCGTCTTCGCCACCACTGTCATCCGCTGTTTCAGCTTCGACCTCGATCCCAGCTCTCCCTGCACGTGACAGCCCACGCCAGTGCGGATCTCTTCATTTATCCCCAACACCCCGGCTCCATTACTTTCCGGTCGGCGATAGCCAGATCGAGACTCACGGCCCGCACGCTGCCGCACGTGGCGCAGATCGCTTTGCCATCGCTGCCAACGGTGTGGACACGTCGCAGCGGTAACGGCCGGCGGTAGCGTGTCCACTGTCGACAGATAGCCGACCATCGCAGCGTCATCGGTCGCTCCATTATTGTCGGGCCGTGTCATCACGCAGGTAGTGACGGATAAGTCCGCCCCCTCAGCTTCAGCAAAGGTCCGCCTCCACAGGTCCATCCCCGGGTCCTCGCATCAGGTTTGGCTCCTTTGGGTCGCACCCAGATCTAGATCGTTCAGCTTGGGCAAAGATCCGGCTCCGTCGGATCGTGCCTGGATCCCGCGCCTAAGCTTCAGCAAGATTGGATTTCCTAGGTTTCTACCCAGAACCGGTTCCCTCAAACCGTGCCCCGATCCGGCCCCCTCGGGCCGTGCAGAGATTCGGTGACCCTTTAGCTCCAGCTGAGGTCCGGCTTCAGTCCTCGGTCTAGCACTAAAACTGAACAGCTATCCAAGTGGGACACAGCAACCAACCTAACTACGGCACAACCGACCCAACCTAGCTATATTCATGTCGATGAACACTTGCTCACTCTTCAATGACTAACACAGTCATGGAGTCGAAGATTACCGGTTCGATTCCTGCTCCCCACCAGAAACTTTACCATCATACTCTGCCAGGTTTTGAGAAGGTCGGACCAATAGTTGACCAGCCTGGCGAGGGACACTCAGAGGACACCGACTGACAACACCGGGGAGACATTCCGCCGTTCGGGGTGCTTCATCTTCAGCGGGGCGCCCCGCCGCGGCCGGCGGCCGGCCAACCGGACGGCCGCCGACGGCACGCCGGCTGAAATACGGCCGACATGGCGGCTCCGCGCGCTGACCGGCACCGTCAGGCCGGCGGCGCGTCATCGACCAGGTACGCCATTAATAAGACGTCGGCACCGCTGTCGGGACCGACGCGGCAGGTGCGCCGGCGACGCGCCGCATCCTTCGCTCGCGCACGGCGCGCAGTTGTCGCCGTCGTCGACGCCGATGGCTCGGCGTCAATTAGTGGCGCGGTCGAGACGAGCGCGTCGCGGCCCTCCCGGTCCGGCGACGGCGACGCCGCTCGGCCGGCCGCCGGCGTAATGGCCGCCGCGACGGCTGACTGATGCCGCCACGGCGGCGGTAATGGCCGCCTGTGACGCCACGCTGACGTGATGGAGCTGCCGTCAGCCGGCGACAGTTGTCGCTGCGACGCCGAGCCGCCCGGCAGATGACCTGACCGGCCGGCTGCCTGGCGCCGCCGGCGCTGCCGGGCAGCCGGCTGATCCGTCAAGGCATAGATCGGGCGGGGTCAGTCAGGGTCGAGGTCGGATGGGGTCGGTGAAGGATCACACAAGGATCACAGGGATGGCTTGGGTGCATGTACACTCCATGGAAGGTGGCTTCCCTCCAGCCCAGGAAATGGCGCCCCTCCGGAAAGGCTCGAGTGCACTCTGCTCACCCGCTCGCCGTATTTCTTTTCAGCCAAACGCACCTTTGAAGAGGAATAGGCACCCCATGAAAGGAAAAGGCTTCAATGTGCTGGAGTGCATGCCCCCCCCCCCGCTCGAACAGACTTTCAGCCGAAGGCTGTAGGTACCTTCGCGGGTACATTCGTAGTGATGACAAACCAAAGCAATGGCACCTATCAGACTTCCCAGTTTCCCACCACCATGACAATCTCTGGGTCCGCTTATGATCACGTCACCCTAGCGCCGAGGGAGTCCGTCACGAGGGAGTCCGTCACTCTAGCGCCGAGGGAGTCCGTCACGAGGGAGTCCGTCACTCTAGCGCCGAGGGAGTCCGTCACACAAGAAGGAAACGGGGGAGTCCGTCACGAGGGAGTCCGTCACACAAGCGCCGAGGGAGTCCGTCACACAAGAAGGAAAAGAGGGAGTCCGTCACGAGGGAGTCCGTCACACAAGAAGGAAAAGGGGGAGTCCGTCACGAGGGAGTCCGTCACACAAGCGCCGAGGGAGTCCGTCACACAAGAAGGAAACGGGCGAAATCAGAGTCAATTTGAACAATCGTTTCCAGATTATGAGGGGACAACTGACAACTAGATACCAATGGAAATGGATGACAATGAACAACTGACCACCGATAACAGGACGCAGCCAGGAGAGGCTCACAGTCAGGCCGAGACAACGGCTCGACCGCCACACGTGTGCTCCGTGTCCCCACTGTCCCCGTGGCCTGGTGACAGCACCCTCAGCTGACATCATCGCCGCTCCTCCCGAATGATCCAGTCATGACGCCATTCTACAGCAACACGTCCCGTCCCGCCACGTGACCTCAGCGGCACGACTGTCAGCCGGGGCGAGCCCCACCCGGCACCGAGCGGTTCACGTCACTAGACAACGACGCCGTGAGCGGTCGTGGTCTGGAGCGCAAGGATCACCCTGTTACCAGCGGCAGATCTAGGAATTCTTATCAGGGGGCGTATTTTCTGGGAGGAAAATACGCTCCCTGATTTTTTCCCCTCTGTGGAAAAAAATATCTAGGCGAAGGGGTCGGGTGCACTCGAGAATCCTGAGGGGGCACCTTTTCGTTTGAAACACCGAATTTGGAACACAAATATGTTCCGCGGAGGTTACACTCCAGCCTTTCTGATGGGGTGCATTTCCCAGCCGGAGGGGCGCCACCTTTACATGTGGCCACATGCCCCCACTGCTCACCCCCTGGTATCCGCCCCTGCCTATCACAACCAGCCGCGACCTGATAGTCGTGTTCCGCGGTGACTTGCCGTGCGGGGAGCATCCTACCCCAGACCAGGCCAGACGCGGAACATCCTATCGTGGCCAGACCAGGCCAGACGCACGGTGTCAGCTTGTCACGCCTCGCCGTGGCCCGCTGTGGCCGTCCCCGACCTGTGGTGACCCGCCGAGACCTGATGTGGCCGTGACCAACCTGTGGTGACCCGCCGAGACCTGGCCGCCGATCGCCGGCCGGCTCGATGCGCTGACGGACGGCCGACAGCCGGCCGCCGTTTGGCACCAGCGCCGGCACAAAGCTGGCACCGACACGCGCCGGCCGCCAACACCCACCAGTCACCATCCGTCCCCACGTCCGCCTGCCAGCCAGAAATCAGGCCCGGTATGCCGCCGGCAGACTGCACGCGATTCATCATCGCCCAAACGACAGACACCGCTCGACCCCGTCGTTCGGGGAGCACGGCCGGCACGGCTGGGCCGGCGTCGCGCCGGCTGCGCTCAGTCGATCGCCGCACGCACGTGTCTGGTCCCGGCCGCTGGTTGCCGTCCGTCTGTGTCTTTGCTTTGCTGCCAGCGCACCGGTGTGTTTATCCGTCACGGTCAACACGCTGGCGGGCGCGATAAAGAAACGGCGAGTGCGCCGCGGCCTCCTGGAAATGCTTTGTCTCGTCTGCGGCGCTGCCAGAAGTGGCCCCACGCCGGCAGCCAGAGTCGCAGATGCCGAGAAGACGGCGGGCGGTCGTCGGTCGTCGCAGTGCGCGGAAGCTGGACGGGCGTTCCGATCGGCACATCGTTCCGGAACGATGGCACTTTCAAGATCCGATTTGCACGTCGTTCAAGAACGATGGCACGTTCAATGTCCAATTGGCACGTCCTTAAGAACGAGGACACGCCCGAGATCCGATTGGCACGTCGTTCCCGGCCGGAGTCACAACACATTCCGACGCACGATGACACTAGCGAGTGATCAATAGTGTTTTGATCGGCCATCATCAGGATTTACGTGGCTGCTCTTACCACCATACCGCCCGACTTTTACATCCGACGCACCTGCTCTCGATGATACACGCAAGAAATTCTCAAGCGAAAAAAACCCTGAAAAGCTGTTGTCATCGCAGTTGTCTTAACTGGCAAGTGTTGGTGGAGGTGATTATTGCTTATGAGTTGATCAGATCCATTGTTTTCATGCATCCAAACATAACACGCAACAGCCAAACTTGGCGTCATTCCCCAGCTTGTATGATCCCGCCCGGCCAGTGGGGAATGGCATTGTCACAAAACAGCAGCCGGTCGCGGTAGGTTTTCACGTGATATAAAACTTGGTGATTCCTCAGCTGTTTGATGTTGAGTCCCAGCAACGGGACGATTAACATTGCACGCCAGGGTAGCCAGTTGCGGCACAAGATTCACTCTGGTGAAGCTGTTATTGGTGGTATATCTAGACATCACATTTCTCGTCATCACCACAGGCTCGGTCACGGGGATACGCAGGCATGCTAACCACCCATGCTAATCGACCATGGAACGCTGCCTCTGTCGCAACTACAAAACATCCCCAAGTCGGCGGACAAGGAACCGAGTGAGGCCCCATATTTCTCAAATGTGTCGGCCGATCCATACTGTCTGATACTGTCAATACTGTCTGACCAGTTGTGACATCGTGTCGCAGCATCTCACCGAGTGCGGCACACCATCAGCCTTTCGATAAACGCCACCAAACGCGTGAACTGATTGCTGGGGCGGATAAACGCCACGAGCTTCGCAGTTCGTCAGGTCCGTCAGGTTCGCCAGGCCTCTCCCGGCCGGGGCCGGCCCAGGTCGACCGGCCGAGGTGACCGAGGTCGACCCCAGACCCAGCTGGTCCCAGTCAGACTGGCGCTGGCTTTGTCTGACCGGCCACCGAGGCCGACTCCAGACCAGGTGACCCAGCTGGTCCCAGTCAGACTGGCGCCGGCTTTGTCTGACCGGCCACCGAGGCCGACTCCAGACCAGGTGACCCAGCTGGTCCCAGTCAGACTGGCGCCGGCTTTGTCTGACCGGTCACCGAGGCCGACTCCAGACCAGGTGACCCAGCTGGTCCCAGTCAGACTGGCGCTGGCTTTGTCTGACCGGCCACCGAGGCCGACTCCAGACCAGGTGACCCAGCTGGTCCCAGTCAGACTGGCGCCGGCTTTGTCTGACCGGCCACCGAGGCCGACTCCAGACCAGGTGACCCAGCTGGTCCCAGTCAGACTGGCGCCGGCTTTGTCTGACCGGTCACCGAGGCCGACTCCAGACCAGGTGACCCAGCTGGTCCCAGTCAGACTGGCGCCGGCTTTGTCTGACCGGCCACCGAGGCAGACTCCAGACCAGGTGACCCAGCTGGTCCCAGTCCGGCCGATCGGGGCTTCGGCCGGCTCCGACCGGCAGCAAATTACGTCCGATGAATTCTTCATGTTTTCATCTCAGCAGAACCAGGCACGTACGACTGCGCGACCACAGCGGACGGCCGCCACAATCCCCCACCGCGGTGCCACGTGCACGGCTTTCGGGGGCCCTCCCCTCCGCGTTCTCTCACCAGGCTGGCACCTCTGAGGTGGTGGAGGAAACTTCGTCGCAGGCACAATTTCCTGAGGCTCCGTCCGGCCGCTGCAGTCGATGGTGCGGTGGGGACGGTCTCAGACGGGAACCTCCCCTCCTTTCACATCACTTTAAGTAACTGCATTTCAACAGCCGCCACAAGTACTTAGGGACTTGGGGACTTTCCAGCGTCGATAGGCGAATGACTGTGGCGTCAAGCTGTGAAGGCAGAGCGACAGCCTCATGAAACTTAAGCTCGTGGTGCGTGGGTGTCGCCATGGTAACATGAACTCGTGGTGCGTGGGTGTAGCCATAGTAACGTGAATTCGTGGTGCGTAGGTGTCGTCATGGTAACGCAAGCTCGGGGTGCGTGGGTATCGCCATGGTATTGTAAGCTCGTGGTGCGTGTGTGTCGCCGTGGTAATGTAAACTCGTGGTGCGTGTGTGTCGCCGTGGTAATGTAAACTCGTGGTGCGTGGGTATCGCCATGGTAATGTAAACTCGTGGTGCGTGTGTGTCGCCGTGGTAATGTAAGCTCGTGGTGCGTGTGGCCGTGGTAATGTAAAGTGTGTCGCCGTGGTAATGTAAACTCGTGGTGCGTGGGTATCGCCATGGTAATGTAAACTCGTGGTGCGTGTGTGTCGCCGTGGTAATGTAAGCTCGTGGTGCGTGTGTGTCGCCGTGGTAATGTAAACTCGTGGTGCGTGTGTGTCGCCGTGGTAATGTAAACTCGTGGTGCGTGGGTATCGCCATGGTAATGTAAGCTCGTGGTGCGTGTGTGTCGCCGTGGTAATGTAAACTCGTGGTGCGTGTGTGTCGCCGTGGTAATGTAAACTGGTGGTGCGTGTGTGTCGCCGTGGTAATGTAAACTCGTGGTGCGTGTGTGTCGCCGTGGTAATGTAAACTGGTGGTGCGTGTGTGTCGCCTTGGTAGCAGGATGCCGGGTAGATAGTCAAATATATTGCACAGAACAACTATGCTGCTACATTAACACCACACATGTTGGCACAAACTACAGCAAATGGATGAAAACTGCAAGTACACCCATCCCTTTAACCTGTTTGTCGTCGTGTGGCATCTCCTATTATGCCACCTGAATGAAAAGCAGTTGTGTCATTCATTAGGCCAGGATATATTTTGAGCAAAAAGCAGATAATCGTTCCTGGCACGATTAAATTGAGGAGCTAAGCAGATTGAATGCCACCATGCTCGAGAAACAGAGACATTGCTGATGAAGGTAGCAGAAGCAAGTAGCACACCTCCAGTGGCATATTTTGCAAGTGTGGAGCAAACTTACCTTCAATTTGAGTCATTTTACACGCTATGTGCATCATTGTCCTCCCTATTTGCATTTCCACATTATGAGTCTGGTAAAACTTGTTGAGCTATTTTCCACCCGTGGGAATGGGAGCTGAACCCCTGCCCTGCTCAAACCTCCGCCAGCAAGCTCTTCAGCTGGCGTTGCTTTGGTAAATTCAATAAACTACACCATCCAATATTATGAAATATTTAACTTTTTAGCCTGTACTTTTGTATCGTTACCGTATATCACACCACACCCACTCCATCAGCCCCAAGCTGTGCATTAGGCCGAGTTACACGTATGCGTGCAGCCTCAGAGCAGACGACCCCCTGCGTCCAGCCCGGCCGGCAGCCACGGTTGAAGGCCCTGTCTGCGCGCCTGTGCTGGTGGCGTTGCTCCCATCGTCACAGGCGCCGACCGGCGGTCGCCTTTGTTGCGCGGAGCGGCCGGAAGAGGGGTTAATCGTCGTCTGGCGACGGCCAGCGTTGCCGGCGGCTCGTTACCAATCGATCCGCGCCGCGTCTCGGTGAAGCGGTGAAGCGCCGGGTGAATTCAGCTGGTGCCCGCCGCCGCCTCACGGCGCCAACTGCGCCAACTGCGCCAACTGTGGTCGCTGGACGAGCCGGCTGGACGAGCCGGCTGGACGAGCCGGCTGGACGAGCCGGCCAAGTGTCAGCTGCACCGGCCGTGCGACATTCGTCGGGACCAAGTGTGCCGCTCCTGGTGTTGGGCATGACGGAGTGGGCGCGACCGACGCGCCCACTCGCCGTCCGACGCTGTCGAAGTGACACCACACTCGAGTGGTACACGTCGATGAGCGTCTCGGAGCCGAAGCGGCTGTCAGCACGCCGACCGTGACGACGCGCGTCGAACGGCCCGCTGACGAGACACCATATTATTCCGCCCATGTCATAGCGGCCGCGATTGGAACTGCCCGGCCCGGCCGGGTCGCTCTTTGTTTAATGACAAGACCGGCCGAGTGCAGCGACAAAAGAGACCACTGATCAGACGTCGCCGCCAGCGAGCCGTCGCCATGGCGACCGGCAAGGCCGTCTCGTCACCTGGGCATGCGGCTGACGGCCTGCCAGTTGCAGGGCCAGTGTCGCCAGCGGCTCGTCGCGCGCCGGAAAACAAGCCTTCGCGGCGGGCCAGACCAGCGCAGTGGCGCACGCAGGCAGCCGGTAACCGGACAAATGTACGTAAAGCAAATGTGCGTATGGCAGATGTACGTACGCAAATGTACGTACGCAAATGTACGTATGCGCATAAGTACGTATGCGCAAATATACGTAAGCGCAAATGTACGTAAGCGCAAAAGTACGTATGCGCAAATGCACGTAAGCGCAAATGCACGTATGTGCCAAAGTACGTATGCGCAAATGTACATATGCGCAAATGTACGTAAGCGCAAATATACGTATGCACAAATGTACGTAAGCGCAAATGTATGAATGCGCAAAAGTATGTAGGCGCAAAAGTACGTATGCACAAAAGCACGTATGTGCAAATGTACGTAAGCGCAAATGTACGTATGCACAAATGTGCGTAAGCGCAAATGTATGAATGCGCAAAAGTACGTATGCGCAAAAGTACGTATGGACAAAAGTACGTATGCGCTTTGCACGAAAGCGCAAATGTACGTAAACGCAAATGTACGTAAGACTAAATGTACGTATGCGCAAATGCACGTATGACAATTGTACGTATGCGCAAATGTACGTATGCGCAAATGTAGCTAAGAGCAAATGTATGTAAGGTATATGCACCTAACCAAATGTGCTTAAACGTAAACGCACGTAAACCTAAGTGTACGTACATTGGCTAATACGTACATTTCCTCTTACATTCTTTTACGTTTAAGTACTGTTGCGCTGGCGTACATTTGCACTTGCGTACTTTTGCCCCTACGTATATTTGTGCTTACGTAATTTTGCGCTTACGTACACTTGCGTTTACGTACTTTTGCGCATACGTAAATTTGCGTTTCCGTATATTTGCGCATACGTACATTTGCTTTTACGTTCTTTTGCGCTTACGTACATTTGCGCTTACGTTCTTTTGCGCATACGTACATTTGCACAAACGTACATTTGCCATAAGTACATTTGCGCTTACGTACATTAGCCATACGTACATCTGCGCGTACGTATAATTGCCATACGTACATTTGCGCTTACGTACATTTGCTTGCGTACATCTGCCCCATACGTACATTCGCCCTTACGTACATTTGACCTGACGTACATTTGTCCTAGAATCCTCTGGAAACATTTTACATATTGGATACGTCCACATCTGCAGCTCGGGTGATTGACACACGCATCAGAACACGCACTAGGCCGAGATGCATGTAGAAACGACGATTTAACGCAAATTAACCGAGCTTCCAGTGGCGTATACAATTACTGATTAATGGTCCAATAAGGTTCCATCTGCAGTTCAGTGGATATGTAGCCACGGTGGCAATCGAACCTCTATGATCGGGCTACCAAAACTGCGATCAGCGGAGGATCCATATGGGTATTTACGTGGAGGGATCAATGGACTGGAAAAAGCACAATCAAGGAAATGTCGAGACATCCTATATCTATCACTTCTTTGGGACCTCAGATGGCAATGCCATCTGAGGTGTTGGAAAAGTGGCCCTTTTTTTAGAACTTTTGCCATCCAAAGAATTATACACTCCAGAAAAAAATACACTCCTTGCATTGCTGGATGAAGACATTGCTGCGTAACTAGCAAGACAGCTAGATGTCATTATACAATAGTGATAACTTGGGTGGAGAGGAAGATTCAGTCATACTGGGTCCCCTACCACATAAAGTTTCCGGTATAATTGAGGATAATACACATTTGTTATTTCAGGTCATCTGTAGGCACATTCCAAGAGGGGGCGGGCAGGAGTGAAGCTGAAAATGAGATGACAGCCAGATTGGAAGAATATCAGCTTGCTAGCATGCACAAGTACAACGGATGTCAACAGATGGCAAAATATGGATCACTGCAGTCTGAATATGATCTTAATGCCACTTAACATTCCATAACATTCCATCTTCCATGTCATTCCAAAATATTCCATTTGTGCATGTGTGGTTTCTGATGAAGTGCAGGTGAATCAATAAACAGCCACCAATGCTTTCATGTGAATGTTCTCCATTTGTGGAAAAAAAACTGAGAACAGAGTGCAGATGTACCCAGAAGAATGTATGGATGAACACCAAGAGCTAGAGTGGTATCCACACAACTGGTAAGCCACAATGTGTAGCACTTCCCCAAATCCCCAAAGTACTGGTGGATATGAGCCATGTTTTGCCACAGCAAAAACATTTTCATGGGCACTATTACTTTTCCACACACGTTTTACACACATTTTACCTCCATGAAGCATATAAAGGTATTAGGTTTGGCTAAGTTATGCTAGATTAGTTTTGTTTGTAAGTTAGCCATTTATCAAATTCCTTTGGGGTTCATTCAGGATTATTTAAAAAAAAGTTCTTGAATGAAAAAAACCACGCAGGCTAGCATAGGCTGTTTGGTTAGAATAGGCCATTTACTTTTTTTTTAATTTAAGGAAAAATTGCATATAAAATTTCCATTAAAAAAGGCTTTCTTGCATCCAGTTAGGCTGCAGCTTTTTTCTTCATTTTTAACATTACATTTCATGGTATATTTCCCAACCAAACCAAAGCCACTTTTTTGGTGTCATTTTGCTACCCCACTGCACTTGCCAAAAAATTGTGTGGTCACATCATGTAAGTACCTACATTATGAACACATTCATAATCATTGCACAACGAAAATAAATTTCAAGAAATCAAATCACCTTAAACACCAAATTTGTCCATTCAGAAAGTCAGAGACCAGAAATGTTAAAAGCATCATGGTATTCAATGGAGAATGGGACAGGATGCACCGAACAATTCCCTGAACATTTCATGAATGCACAAATAATGCTTGAATGCATGCATATCTATAATATCTGCAGTCAATGTGCACTGAAGAGGCCCAGCCCCCATTTCGAAAGAAAAACATTCACGCTTCAAAATCTGGTAAGTGAGAACAGGATTTTCCAGACAAAAGCAAAGCAATCAGTTTTGTTCATTAATACGCTTGTCTGCAAAACATGGCAGCAATTAATATTATCATGTCCTGCTCCTTGTATTATCTGAAGATATCCCGTCACACAACACAAGCTTACAGCTTTGGTTTATCCAAATCAATAACTCGAATAACCGCGAAGATATTTGATATAGGTAAGTAGGTAGGTACCTACATAGTCAGGTAATAGTATCAACTCTCATACCTCGAGCCAAACACGCAGTCAATTCCATCCGGATAGCAGCGAAGAGCTTTAAAGAAAATCCTTCGTTGAATATAAAAATCACTACGCTCCGCTAACAAAATATAGGAATTCACCTTTACCAGCCCGTCCGCGTAGGAAGGCTCGTTCTTGGATTCAATGAATTCGCCGCTCTCCATTTCCCACTCCGGCCGGAGCTATTTAAACCATTGCCACGAAAAGCCATGGAAAATGCATTTCTTCTTGCTTCCTTGGAGAATGATATGTTCTGCATCAAATGGGATGGATAAAACCGTTCATATTTATATTATTAAGCAATCAGGAGCGATATACATAAAAGATATCGGAAGGATTTTCCCCATTAAAATTGCCTGAATGGTACCAAAACGTTCCTAAAACATGCTAACACTGCTTCAAAATGAAGATCCATAGAACCAGAAATTTCACCTTCTTTCGATTTCATGACTTATATTGTTTCCGAATTTCATGAATAAGCGGGAATAGTTGTATTCATGCCTCTCCGACCGCGAGGTTTCACCACTCCGGACAAATTCAGATTTACGTGTGTTGACCTAATCTTATGCACTCTTATAAGCCTCATTCTGATCCAATGATTAATTTCCTCCCATAATCCTGATTATTATTAATTGAGAAAAAAGTTCCCTGTTCCCTCTTGGCAATTTTCTCTAACTTATTTTCATTTTTTTGGTATTTCATAGCAATCCTGGTGCGAAATGAGATGCTAATTTCCGCTCGTCCGTGACGATAATCTGTTTTACAGCGGCAATTTGCCGGCCCGTCTAGTCGCTTTTCATCCTTCCAAGTCATTCCTTGCTTCAACTAAACATTCCAGACATGAACTAAAAAATGCATCGAAATACATTTAATATTAATAAGAATTGACTTCAATATTTTTTCTCACCTTTCTCATTTGAAAGAAGAAAACTTCATGGTCAAGAGAATAAAAGATTTTGGACGGATTGTTTTAGTATAACTTTCCTTAACCATTATATATTCCGAAACCCAAATCCCGAATTAACATTTTAGACCCTCCCATTTTAGACCCAGTCGGTGCACGAACGTCCTGCTTTCAAGGTATGTTGTGAATTTGTATTAGTTGTGCGGTGTTGGTATGTCTGGAGTGGCAGGCATTGATATATAAACTTGGTTGACATCGATTAAGCATACTTTTGTGATCATTTTCTCTACCACTGCTCAGGAAGTTGCCTTATAAGTCATTCACGTAACGTGGATGACTTCAGACGACGATGTGTGGTGGACGCCATCTGGTTGTCTATGAGACACTAGGGTAGGAACCTAACAAATGACTTGAAGGCATTTCATTCTTGAAGAAGAAGAATTATCGGGTTATTTTACGACGCATTCAACCGCAAGGTTGTATAGCGTCGCCAACCTATCACACCGATTGGTCGTGGGTGGACTCTGCAAATGCCGCCGGCCGCGAGATTCGAGTCCCACGCTCCACCATCTAAGCTACCGAGACCCCCTGGTTTTTATTCTTCATTCCAGGAAACATCACTGCATTTTTCAAAAAGCATACACTTTGTTATTTATAAAATGTATATATCCGTTACTTGGTGCTTCAATATACACCCCATAATTTGGCAAACTGGGAAATTATACATCCCATAACATAGTGCTTCTCAAGATTATACACTCCATACTTTGGCAAGCCAAAAAATTATACACTCCGAATCCAAGACCGAGAAGTGAAAATCCAACACTGTGTGGTGGGTGGAAGATATCCCGTCACACAACACAAGCTTACAGCTTTGGTTTATCCAAATCAATAACTCGAATAACCGCGAAGATATTTGATATAGGTAAGTAGGTAGGTACCTACATAGTCAGGTAATAGTATCAACTCACCCACTCCATTTGAGGGTGGATGCCATCATGGCATCCACCCTCCCCATCGCAAGATCTATCCATGCAGTGCCCCATGGGTGACGACAGAACTGGAATGATGATAAGCGGAAGGACAAGCAGAAGGAGGTGCCGGACCGGGACAGAGGCTGGGAGCAGCCACAGACACACCGACGTCTACACGTGGCCCCGGCGCGGGTCTGCGGACCCGCAGGCTGCCGAGTGGGTCTACACGTGGCCCCGGCGCGGGTCTGCGGACCCGCAGGCTGCCGACACGTGGCCCCGGCGCGGGTCTGCGGACCGCAGGCTGCCGAGTGGGTCTACAGTGGCCCCGGCGCGGGTCTGCGGACCCGCAGGCTGCCGAGTGGGTCTACACGTGGCCACGGCGCAGGTCTGCGGACCCGCAGGCTGCCGAGTGGGTCTACACGTGGCCCCGGCGCGGGTCTGCGGACCCGCAGGCTGCCGAGTGGGTCTACACGTGGCCCCGGCGCGGGTCTGCGGACCCGCAGGCTGCCGAGTGGGTCTACACGTGGCCCCGGCGCGGGTCTGCGGACCCGCAGGCTGCCGAGTGGGTCTACACGTGGCCCCGGCGCGGGTCTGCGGACCCGCAGGCTGCCGAGTGGGTCTACACGTGGCCCCGGCGCGGGTCTGCGGACCCGCAGGCTGCCGAGTGGGTCTACAGTGGCCCCGGCGCGGGTCTGCGGACCCGCAGGCTGCCGAGTGGGTCTACACGTGGCCCCGGCGCGGGTCTGCGGACCCGCAGGCTGCCGAGTGGGTCGCGGGCCCGCGACGACCGGACAAAATCCGCCTCTGGCCCGTCCCGGCCCACAGGAGTATTGAGCCGGTGCCACTATGCTGCGGTCACACCACGAGCGCCGCGGACGGCGGACGGTTCACGGAACGCCGGACCGCGTCGGCGGCCCTCCGCCTGTCCATCGGCCGCCGCGCCGCGTACGTCGCCGACACGCCGCCCGTCTCAGCTGAGGGCGCCTGAAGAATGTCGCGCCGCTCGTCGTCAGATAAATGACAGTGAATTTTAATTTCTCGCTTGGACACATGAAGGATAACGCAATCAATACGAAATGACATGCACCTTTATTATGACAGCTGATTAATGGGGGCGGCCGTCGACAAGGGTTGGCGGCGCGTCGGCCGACGGTCCAGAGATGTACGCCCGCCGCCGCCGCCGCCGCCGCCGCCGCCGCCCCCGTGCGGCCTGTAATTATGTCCGTCCGCGGCGGCACGTCCGCGGTCACGTGACCAGCCGGCCGACGGCTGCGGCGGCACGCCGTTCGGTGCAGACGTGGCACGCCTCCACGGGCAGGGGCTGGCACGTCAGCCACCTGCCTGTGGACACCACTTGGTCGGCGCCGGACGGGAGTTCAGGTGCGCGGCCGCTGGAGGAGACGGATTGCGAGTTCATCACGGATGATGACGCCAAACTACACTCGCTCGGAACCATGGCGTAGGAGCGTCATTCAAGTGGACATCGGCAGCTCCGGCCGAGGAGGCGATCGACGCTTGATCGCCAGATCGTGTACCATGGAGGGCCGCCGATGAATCCCATAACCGGCGGGATTGCCGAGTCCACCCGCCACCAATCAGCAGAGAGGTGGACGATGTTACACGGTCCAGAAGTCAAATGCTTTGAAAAAAAATGTTCTTGGTCCCATCGTCGTTCTCCAAAGTTTCACTTCTTTGGGTGATTCTTCCGTGCATCTCCATGAGATTAATCGTCGATGTCCTGAAATGTTCTGGCACATTTGCGTCTCATTCATGTCACGTCGTTACGTGCACATACGTGACGTAGTCATGTTCGTCGCCAGGTGCTACGTGCCCGTCGCCTGGTAACGACTCCGACCGCTTGAGACTCGGGAACGTCCCGCGTCTCCGCCGGACAAAGCAAACGTTTCAGGATCCATTACGTGAACCCTCTACAGGCGGTGGGTGGCAGCCGGGTCGGCGACAAGAAGTTGGAGAGCGGCAAGCGACAGTGGCAGGTCTCCCGGTCAGGTCAGGTCGGCCGGTCAGGTCAGGTCGAAGACGATGTACGCCACGGGCCAGAGCCGGAAAACAGCGCGCGCCGGCGTGCGCGGCACGATCGCTCAGTGAGCGGCGGCGCGAGATATCCTCAAACCGATCGGAAGGACTGAGCTCTCACGTCGCGCCGGCATCGATAAAAGTCAGAGCGCGGCCGGCGATTGGCCCGGCGGCGCATCGAAATTCTCGCCGCTCGCCGTTTGTTGATTGATTTCGGAACGACGTAATGAAAAACTCGGCCTGATTGATAAAGATGCCGCGCGGCGGCACATACCGATGCCGTCTCGGCAGGCGGCGCCGGCAAACAACGGCCGTCGGCGCGGCACACACCGGCACCATCGCCGACGCGCACCGGCACCATCGCCGCCGCTGCCACCATCACCGACCCGGCTGCATCCGCCAGGCGCGACGCGCCGCTTCGCCGAACCCGCCCGGTCCCATCGGCAGGATCAGAGTAATTAACCCGCGCCCGTCCGGGGGGGGGCAGATATCTGCCCCCTCTCTGGTTTTTCCTCATTTGCCGCCAAACTAATAGGGTTAGCAAGGACAAACCTCGCATAACTGTTCATTGGTCTTTTCTGCATATCCTCATACGTTTTTAATCCTGGGTCATCTCAGGTCAGGTCACCAGATCAGGCGAAGTGACCCAACTACACTCGGAGTTCTAGGTGGCATACCTTCTACAATAATTGGGCGATTTATTTCAAACTTATAGCATGTCATGATCTCATCAGGGACCATAATATGTATATCGTTTTTTTTCGTAGCATTGACCTTAGGTCAGGTCGCTGCCATGGCTTCCCCATTATAGGGCTATGGTAAAATATGCAAATGTTTCCTAGTTACATATTTGCGCTCGGAATGATCTCACAACAGTTGTGGCATGTAGATGGAAGCTATGCTCAATGCTACCGGTGACATTTTTGCTCAGTGACCTCACCAAGGTCTCTGAGGTCACCTGAGATCACTACACATTTATGCGCATTACATCGCACTGCATTGAGCTAGAAGGCTGAAATTACCGTCATTGTGCTTGTATCGTCAAGACGTGTCGATTGATACCTTACATGACCTCCCTAGGCCTTGACCTGAGGTCATGAATTCATGACCTTGACCAGAGTTTCGGTTGACATGACCTTAAATTACACCGTCTATTGTCAGTAGCGCATTTCAAGGACTGTCGAATAGCGTTCGCAATTTGTTTCTATCTATTACAGGTCCTGAGGTGTCAATATCTGAATCCCACCTAATCTGGTCGAATTTGACCTATGATGGCCCAGTGACCTGAATATTGACCTGAGCGAAAAATTACGGAAACACTTTCGATAGAGCCAGTCACCAGCTATCCAACGCCGTTTTCCGTTTGTCGCTAGCTAGCATAGTTCCATAGATCTTAGGGGGCAGACATCTGCCCCCCTGACATGCGAAGTTGGCGCGGACCGCCGGACGTGCGAGTGTTAATGTTTTGGAACGACCCTGGCTGGCGGTGAGACGTCACCTCAGTCGCGCCTGCATCTGTCCGAACGGCGGCCACAGACCCGGCCGATGGCCGGGCGCGTCACGAACGCACGGTGACAGCACCCGGTTGCCAAACTATTCGTCAGTGACGCACCGGATTTACGGCGCGCATTGGACGTCGCTACCGCCGTACGCGCCGACCCGGCTGCCCGCTGTACCGCCGTAATGGCGCCCAATTAAACGGCCGGCAAAACCCAGCCGTGATTGACGATTTTTCTGTCGCTAGATGGCACTGATGGATGACGTCAGCAGAATGCCAGCTGACGGCCGGTGATAGACAACAGGCTTTCTGCCGAGATCTCTGCAATAAATCACTGGCGCAGGCACAAAGGTCGTCGGAGTCAGAGGCCGGGTGGGATGATGAGGTGGGTGTGTGGGGTGGGGGCGGGGACAGGGCGCCGACGGTCACCAGGATGCGGCTGGCTCGCCCCCACCTCCGCACGGTGGCCGTGTGCACAATGGCCGTCAGTCCGCCGAGTGATATCATGCTCGTGCTTCAACTGCTGGGTACGGCCCAAACACGCTGTCCGGCCAGACATCCGGACAGCCAGACAGACGGATGAACAGACAGATGAGCGGCGGCGCGGACGGACAATGGATCGCGCAGGCTGCGGGCGCCAGCTGCAGCCTGCCGTCCGCCCCGCACGTCACCTACAATAAGCCGACTCGGTCAGCGACTGACCTACCCGCTGCATGCTGGCTGGACCTAGTTTGTCACGGACCGCTACCGACTGCCACGGAGATTCGCATTGTGTCACAGTCACAGTCCGCTACATACTGTTACAATGTCGCAGTCACAGTCCGCTACATACTGTCACAATGTCGCAGTCACAGTCCGCTACATACTGAGCCAGAGTCACAGTCACATTATGTGACTGTCACCAACCACTGAGCCCCAAACCAACCACCGAGCCCCAGACTAACCACCGAGCCGCACATCGCCATCGGACGGCGTCGCGTCCGTCGGCGCCGACGGCGGCCAGCTGTCGCCGGACAGCGCCGCGGCCGGCTGAGCACCGATCCATCCATCAGCCGTGCAGCGGCGTCAGCGACGTCAGCGACGTCAGTGGCGCGGCCGGCGGGTAACGCGACACGGCTGGGACCGGAGCGGGAGGCGCCGTCTCGCCGTCTCGCCCGCGGCCGTGACGCGGCCGGGTCACGGCCCAGGGACGCCCCGTCACCCGCGTCAGTCGGCCAGTCTGCCGGGGAGTCCATCAGCTTGGCTGTTGGGTACCCCACACCAGGTGACTGAGCTTGTCGCCAGTCAGGTAGCTGGCTGGTGACAGGCTGCAGCCAGCTGACTGCCGCTCCCACCTGTCGGTGGGCGGTCATCACCAGCGGGTGGGTCGGCTTCTATCGGCTGCGGCTGGTCGTCGTGTTATCCGGCCACCTGGCCGCCGGCAGGCTGTGGCGCCGACTCGGGTCGGTGTAGCATCGTGTAGCTGCCGCTGGCTGGGGCGTATCCGGCGGCCGGACGCAGTGACGTCACGCTGTGCAGCCACCCGTTGGTCGTGGCGTGTCAGCCCGCGGTATAGGATACCCACACCGCGGTCGCACCAAGCATCCAATTTACACCGGCGGACTACTGCTGCAGCGTGGAATGCCGGCAACGTCGGCCGCTGGTCGGGTTAGTGGAGCTTCCGGCGGATGGGATAGGGGGGGGGGGGGGAGTGGACGCGCCGGCGGCGGTAGGCGTGGCCGAGCCGCAAGTGACCCGTCTATCAGGCCGGCGTGCCGTGTATCACCTAGCGACCGACCAGGCCGGCGTGCCGTGTATCACCTAGCGACCGACCAGGCCGGCGTGCCGTGTATCACCTAGCGACCGACCAGGCCGGCGTGCCGTGTATCACCTAGCGACCGACCAGGCCGGCGTGCCGCATGACTAATCGTCGGAACAGCGCCTCACGATAAGGTCGACCCCACCGCCTCCGCTGGCCGTCATCACCGTCGTCGTCGTCGTCGTCGCCGCCGCCTCTGCCCACTGTCGTCGGTGCCGACGTCGGCGCGGTCGCCGTCGACATCGCCACAGCAGTCCCGCCACGACACCACGTGGCACGCGGCAGGCTCGGCTGAGACTCCGCTTACTGCCCGGCTCCGAAGACCGTGGAGATGTGAGTCGCCTTCGGAAGCGAGCCGTTGCACGATTGGGAGCACGACGATGGGGCGGGAAGCCACGACATGCAGCTGAACAGATGCGTCACTAGACATACTACCTGATTTAGGAACCGAGCATTGTCCACAGACAATGATAACACCACTACCAGTATCCTGCCTGTACATCCTGCCTCTGAGGTTCAGTGGGATCGTGACTCATGCTACCGACGCTGCAGCAGGAGTCGAGGTGCCTGGCCACCAGCTGACGAACTCACGGCCACGGTGGCCGCCCTCCCCGTCGCCTGCTGGCTCTCGTTCCAGCCGGCTCCATTTCAACGCTATTGAATATGTCATGTCGTGCCGGCCAGCTCATACCGAGTCGGTGGGAGGGGCACCACCACTACACTACCAGTCACACCACTACACTACCAGTCACACCACTACACTACCAGTCACACCACTACACTACCAGTCACACCACTACACTACCAGTCACACCACTACACTACCAGTCACACCACGAAACGTCACCAGACACACCACGAGACATCACCAGACACACCACGAGACATCACCAGACACACCACTACACTACAGTCACACCACTACACTACCAGTCACACCACTACACTACCAGTCACACCACTACACTACCAGTCACACCACTACACTACCAGTCACACCACTACACTACCAGTCACACCACTACACTACCAGTCACACCACTACACTACCAGTCACACCACTACACTACCAGTCACACCACTACACTACCAGTCACACCACTACACTACCAGTCACACCACTACACTACCAGTCACACCACTACACTACCAGTCACACCACTACACTACCAGTCACACCACTACACTACCAGTCACACCACTACACTACCAGTCACACCACTACACTACCAGTCACACCACTACACTACCAGTCACACCACTACACTACCAGTCACACCACGAAACGTCACCAGACACACCACGAGACATCACCAGACACACCACGAGACGTCACCAGACACACCACGAGACATCACCAGACACACCACGAAACGTCACCAGACACACCACGAGACGTCGCCAGACACACCACGAGACATCACCAGACACACCACGAGACATCACCAGACACACCACGAAACATCACCAGTCACACCACGAGAAGTCACCAGACACACCACGAGATGTCACCAGACACACCACGAGACATCACCAGACACACCACGATAAATCACCAGCCACACCACGAGACGTCGCCAGACACACCACGAGACATCACCAGACACACCACGAGACGTCGCCAGACACACCACGAGACATCACCAGTCACACCACGAAACGTCACCAGACACACCACGAGACGTCGCCAGACACACCACGAGACATCACCAGACACACCACGAGACGTCGCCAGACACACCACGATAAATCACCAGACACACCACGAGACGTCACCAGCCACACCACGAGACGTCGCCAGACACACCACGATAAATCACCAGACACACCACGAGACGTCACCAGACACACCACGAAACATCACCAGACACACCACGAGACATCACCAGACACACCACGAGACATCACCAGACACACCACGAGACATCACCAGACACACCACGAGACATCACCAGACACACCACGAGACGTCGCCAGACACACCACGAGACATCACCAGACACACCACGAGACATCACCAGACACACCACGAGACGTCGCCAGACACACCACGAGACATCACCAGACACACCATGAGACGTCACGAGACAAAACATCGCCAGACATCACGAGACAAACCATCGGACATCGCCCAGACATCACTAGACACACTACGAGGCACTATCAAACACACCACGGTACACTACCAAACACACCACGAAACGCACTACCGGGTTTAGGACCAGATATGCAATCAGCCACACCACGAGACATCACCAGACAAATTATCAGACACACCACGTGACACACAACCGGACATAGCACCGGAGATGCAATCAGACACACCATCAGACATCACCAGACATCATCACCAGACGTCCCCCGGCGGTGCGGAGCCAGCAAGGCCGACATACGAGCCGTACAGCGTCGCCGCCCCTCCCCCTGTCGAAACTAAGCCCGATCGGGCTGATTTATTCTGCCAGGTGAAGTACTGACGAATGCTGCCGGCTCTATTAAAATAAGTTATGACGTCATAAATTAGGGTGCCTCTCGGGCGACACCCCGTGTCATAAATAACAATGAGAGCGGCGAGCATCCGTCAGGCGGGGTCGCGTCCGCCGGCCGGCACTGGCCGCCCAGCGGGAACCGAGCACGCTCCAAATGATGTCGTGCGTCACGGCCCGCGTCGGTGACAGTTTTTGCACGAGCGGCCGTCGCCGCGAGCCGCGACGCCGCGCCCGAACATTGCGCCGCCGTGTCGGCCGCGCGGTGAAGTCAGGTGCTCTGGCCAGCTCGGTGGGCGGAGCTCACGCCGTCGTCGCAAGTCGAGGGTGACGCGGTGGCAGCGGCCGGTGTGAGGGATGTCGGCCGGTCAATCATCTTCACGGCGCGTCGACCGGCTTGGTTGTAACGGCGTTGCCAATGTCGTTTCACGCCGCTTGTCGCGGGCGAACGGCGGCGACAGGTGCGATCCGAACTCGCGATCTTTCGGTTCGGACGCAAGCATCCTGCCCGGGGAGCGCGCACTGCCGCCGGGTTGCGTGAAGGACGTCGAGATGGATGGATCTCGTGTGCCGCGGCTGCCGCCGTCGGGCGCAACACGGTCATCTCTATTCCGGCAAAGTGACGTTAATTTAGACCAACAAGGGCGGCGAAGGGCGGCCTCCCCTCCTCCGCGCCCATTTCGCTGGGCTGTTAGCTGGTTACGAGCGGTTTCAGCGGGGATGAAGTCTACAGCGTCGCTTACTGGTCTTTGAGACGGCAGCAGTTTGTAGGTATAGATACGCGCCACCCTGCTTCATGTAATTTCTGGCGCTCATAATGGTTCTTGGATGTGAGTCACATCAAAGCCGATGAAGTTGAAAAGTCGGCGAGGTAAAGTGTGCCTGAATTCTGCCGCACACTTGGGGAGAACGCTCGGTGGACTCTCGGTCGGTCATGCTCTTGTTGCCGCAGAGACACGGCCAGCTTCAGCCATTCGGAGGCCCATCATCGATACGCTCGCCAACGTCGAAACAATTACGATGGATAACTGAGCTATGCGAACTCCACAGCCGCAGCAACTGAAGGGCAATCTGTTTTGAATCTCCTCAGCAGGCCCAGACCAGCAATTGCCCATGTTGCGGTTGTCGGTAGTCAGACAGTTGCGCCCCTGTCACACGTGACAATCCCGCCCGTTTTCACTTGCACTCTGGCCTACGATGTAACGACCGAACACAGCCGCTGGGACGATCATTTAGCGGCACCGCCCGGCGGCCGGCCGCTTGCAGGGCGAGCCGCCGCCCGCGTCCGCGCCGCGGCGCCACCGTCGGCTGCACGCTCGCGCGCGGCGCGCCGACACCCATCAATAATGGTGGCGGCCCGCAGTTGTCATGTTCGCCCGGCGGTGGGTGGCCCGCGCCCACGGCGCGTCCGGCTCGGTTGAGGTCGCACAGGTGGCGCCACTGGCGCGCCGGCCGTCCCGGTGACAGGCCGAGCCGCAGCGGAGGTGGCGCCGCCTGGGCCGGCGGTCGGCCGACAGCTCCGCTCTCTTTGTGAGGCCGTGCCGCCTGACCGGTGTGCAGAGTCATCGTGTCCAGCACCGACCCCTGCCGCCGCCGCAGACGGACGCGGCACGAAGCGGCGCGTCACTGCGCCACAATCAGCCGCCTGGCCGCCGCCGCCAGAGGGCGGACGGTCCGTCGGTTGGTCCGTCGGTCGGTCGGCATCCATGGTAGGACAGCGGGGGAGGCCGGCCGACTGTCTGTGCAGTACAGCGCGATCCACGCCGCCCATCAGACCAGCGCCATACTGCCCACCGGACGGTGGTCTGCCCATCACTGACAACCACCCACACAAAACCAGAGCATCGACTGATCCACCGATCTGATCCAGATTAGATCCACCGACAGATCTAGGTTTGCCGACCCACAGATCGCCACGGGCCGTCCGCGTGGAGACCGCTAAGACTGTGACGTGATGACCACCTGGTCAATCAATCAAACACCGCCAAAACCTCCGCACACTGTCGGCGCATCCAACTGAACTGTCCGGCCCGCCACGTACCGGACGCGCTCGCCTCTGGTCGGAAGGGAGCGTCTCGGCCCAGCCAAGGCCGGCCAGCGCGCCATTAGTGACGGACGACAGAGCGACTGTCCGTGGAGGGCGGACAGCGGCCTCAGGAGGTGGTCAGCGCAGGCGGACGCAGCTCCAGTCATCCATTATCCGTCCGAGCCAGTCATGCTTTCACGAGCGACGCCACCCATCATGCTTTCGTCCCACGTCGTGCACGTGACACCGCATTCACTCACCGATCTCCCCTTGGTGACGCGGACGCCTGCCAGACAGCAGATGCACACGACGACGTGGCCATTGAAGGAGCGGACGCAACCGAACGACGTCGTCTCTCTCAATGCACGTTTGTCAGCGGCGCGGGTGCAGTGGCCGATTTGTCTGTACCGCCGGGCGGCGCGGGTGTCCGCCGTGCGGGCCTCACTGTCGCCGCCCGGTGCACTGAGTCAGGCGATGACTGTGCTGTTGCCGGCGTGGCTTCACACGGCCACAGTCGGCACCGGCGGCCGACCGTTCCCGGTGACCGTCATCGCCGCGTACCCGGACCGTGACGGCGTCTGTCCAGGTCGTGACGGTACATGTCCAGACCGTGACGGCGTCTGTCCAGGTAGTGATGGTACATGCCCAGACCGTGACAATACCTGTCCAGGCAATTGCAATACCTGCCCTGGCCGTGACGGTACCTGCCCAGGCCGTAACGGTACATTTCTAGATCCGTGACGGTGTCTGCACCAGCTCGAAGGAACCTAGCACTGCAGCTATAGTCACTGTGGGAGAAGATATCCCTTCCACAGACTCCGGTCTCACTGTCCCAGGACTGCTGTTAAGCAGGACTGCATTCTTTTCCAGGACTGCCGCTGCTCACCTACTGCAATACAGGACTCCTCCAGCTGTCGACTGACCCCAGACTGGACTCCTCCAGCTGCCGACCGATGCCTGACGAGCCTCCTCCAATCTCATTTAGACGCATTCTCACTGGCAAATACAGTGCTGTATATTATACATGCGTGTATGCCATTTACCTAACCATTCGTCCACTTGTTGCACCTGTCGCCTCCTCTCTGCCTCACGTCTCTCCCATGCTCCGTCCAAACTCCCATCGCGCGCCACCGCGCCTGGACTCCAACCGCCATGTTCCCCCCTCCCCAGAGCAGCGTCACGAGCGGGTCGGTAGCCCGTCCCATCGAGGCTCATCGTGATTCACGTCAGTCGGCCGGTCGGCATTTGGTTACAGGCACGCTGGAATGCTATCAACCAGATCAACATCAATTTATCAGCCAAATGAAAAGGGTTGGATTTATCTCACCCCACACGAGGTGGCCGCGTCAGGTTACGACCACGCTGCGGCCCGTGGCGCGGCGGGCGGCGCCGCGGACAGGGAGGCGGGGAGGCAGGCGCAGGGAGCAGGAGGGAAATGGTGGGGATGGACGGGCGGGAAGGTACGGAGGTGGCAGACAGGGAGGGGGGAGGCAGGCGCAGGGAGCGGGAGGGAAATGGTGGGGATGGACGAGCGGGAAGGTACGGAGGTGGCAGACAGGGGAGGCGGGGAGGCAGGCGCAGGGAGCGGGGGGGTACGGAGGTGCAGGGGGGCGGGGAGGCAGGCGCAGGGGGGAAATGGTGGGGATGGACGGGCGGGAAGGTACGGAGGTGGCAGACAGGGAGGCGGGAGGCAGGCGCAGGGAGCGGGAGGGAAATGGTGGGGATGGACGAGCGGGAAGGTACGGAGGTGGCAGACAGGGAGGCGGGAGGCAGGCGCAGGGAGCGGGAGGGAAATGGTGGGGATGGACGAGCGGGAAGGTACGGAGGTGGCAGACAGGGAGGCGGGGAGGCAGGCGCAGGGAGCGGGAGGGAAATGGTGGGGATGGACGGGCGGGAAGGTACGGAGGTGGCAGACAGGGAGGCGGGGAGGCAGGCGCAGGGAGCGGGAGGGAAATGGTGGGGATGGACGAGCGGGAAGGTACGGAGGTGGCAGACAGGGAGGCGGGAGGCAGGCGCAGGGAGCGGGAGGAAATTGTGGGGATGGACGAGGAGGGCACAGGGAGTACGGGTGGCAGACAGGGAGGCGGGGAGGCAGGCGCAGGGAGCGGGAGGGAAATGGTGGGGATGGACGGGCGGGAAGGTACGGAGGTGGCAGACAGGGAGGCGGGAGGCAGGCCAGGGGCGGGAGGAAATGTGGGGATGGACGAACGGAGGGCGACAGGGGGGCGGGGGCGGGAGCGGGAAATGTGGGATGGACGAAGGGGAGGTGGCAGACAGGGAGGCGGGAGGCAGGCGCAGGGAGCGGGGGAAATGGTGGGGATGGACGGGAAGGTACGGAGGTGGCAGACAGGGAGGCGGGAGGCAGGCGCAGGGAGCGGAGGGAAATTGTGGGGATGGACGAGCGGGAAGGGGAGGTGGCAGACAGGGAGGCGGGGAGGCAGGCGCAGGGAGCGGGAGGGAAATTGTGGGGATGGACGAGCGGGAAGGTACGGGAGGTGGCAGACAGAGCGGTGGCGACCGTGAATGGAAATGTGGGCGGGTAGGTAGAGGAGGTGGGAGAGCGATGATGGCCGGGGACAGAGAGGTGGGCGGCGATGGCATGCACTGTACATCGATAGGAGGGGTGCAGAGAAAGATGATGGTGAAATACGGAGTCTTTGATCGGCGAGGGAGACGTGGAGGAAATGAATTAAGAGCTGGGGAAAATAGCCGCGGGATCGGCCGGAAGGGAGGCCGGGAGACGACAGGGATCCGGGCAGAGGCATCAGTCAGGCCGGAGAGAGTTGGCGGGGAATCGACACGACGGGGGCAATGTCACGTGGAGATGAAAAGTGACGGCGCCGTTAGCCGGCCAGATCACAGATAGGGTTCAGACGCTGACGACAACGAGACAAGCCCAGACCTGGAAATGGATACGAGATGTGTGCGGATAGCGCCGGGTGGTGGCGTTCGAGAGCTCCGTACTGTGGCGCACCGTCGCGAAGGTCACACCCAAGGCAACCGCGCTGTGGCATTAGACTGTATATGTTGTGCAACTTACCGGGAAGTCGCCCACTCACACCCGATAAGTGAGCCGACCACGCGACACCCACCATACGGAGCAAGCGTGAAGGTCAGCATTGCCCGTGTCTGACCCCGTGGCTCTCCAGTGATACATCGCTTCCGTCGACAAGATCTCATGGTGTCCTCTGATACCCCTACGAAGGGGAAAATCAGCCTTGGAACTGTCCCGGCCTGGATGGCCAGGCCACTCGGTAGCCTCGGGCAAGAAGGACACTTTCTCGGCTCTGAGACCTGGCTCTGCCACGGGCCATCCACGACGTCCCGCCACGTGGCTCGGAGGAGCGCGGTGTCGACAGTCACGCCACAACGGTCTCGTGACGCTTGTGACGTGCGAGCTGTGGCATGTTGTGTGACGCTTGACGCGTGACGGCGCATGACATGACCCCACCCGACGGAGAAAGTTGCCTACTTCACTCAGTGCCCACTCGCGTGCCGTGCACACCAAGGTGACGTCCGCCCGTTCCATCCAAAATGCGCGGGTCATGCACAGGATGGTGACGTGGGCACTGCACATCGCGCGCCCGGGGAGATCACGGCCGGCAGGCTGGATTGACGGCCAGCCCCGTCATCCGATATAGCCGACCCGATCTAACCTGACCCGACACGACCGACACCTCGGCAGCCACGTCAATATTTAGACATTGCACTGCGATCAGGAACTATGTCCGGGCTGCCATGGGTGGCGGTGCCCAAAGGCGTGTCGGGCCATAGAGGTCATTTGCGCCGCCTTAAAGCGTGTGGGCTTTGCGAGGAAGTTGAAAGTGAATGCACATTTACATGACAGGAGTATAGTGTCAGCGGCGTTAAGGCGTTGAAGGCGATGGGTTGGCGGGGGACCGTCTCCAAATGAAATAGTTTTGATAGCTAGCTTAGTCTACTTTACTCCCCCGCAAGATAATTTGTATGTCGGGTGGGGAGGGTTGGCATGTAAGTTGATTTAGCCCGGGTGCTACAGGGTACATCAGCCTACTATTGTTGAAGAGCGCCGATGGTGTGAACTGGCACTGCTGAGCGGCCCGTACTGCGATGCCGGCAGGCACAAGTACGTCATCACGGCAGAACCGAAAGCGTGTAACAGTATTTGTCAGGTCTTCCGGCACTCCGAGAAACTTCATCTAACCGTACTTGTTCCATCACGTGTCGGCCCTAGTAGCCACCTGATTCCACCATGGCGTGAGATGCCGGTGGCAACTAGTTGAGCGCACCGCTCAACTGACAAGGAGTGCCCAATACGATCCCAGGCGTGTCAGCCAAGCGCAAGTCGCCTGATGAGGCATTCTTGATTGAGCTCGACACGGCTCGAGGTTGTGTATAGGTGCGCTTTCTGGCCTTCTGTTGTGGAACGTTTGCGCGCACCTGTTGAGTTGCACGACTTAGGAACGGTACCTGGCTGCCTCGCCAGTCAACGGTGATGCTGTAGCTGAAGTCGATCGCTGACCTCACCTGACGTGACCTGGTCGGGTCGGTACTCACCTGGAACAGACAAACAGGTCGTTAGTGAAGGCACGAGCGACCACCGCCAGCTGCAGCTCGCCGATGACCACGACAGGCTGAATCACGGCCTCGTCACGTCACACCACATCACGTCACGTCACGCCGCGTCACGTCACGTCACACCACATCAAGTTACTTCACCTCACACTACACCACATTACGCCTCATCACAGCACAACACACCACACCACACCACATCACACCACACCACACCACACTACACCACGTCACTTCACACTACACCACATTACGCCTCGTCACAGCACACCACACCACGTCACATCACATTACACCACGTCACTTCACGCTAGACCACATTACACCTCATCACAGCACAACACACCACACCACACCACACCACACCACATCACGTCACGTCACGTCACGTCACGTTACACCACAATACACCACGTCACTTCACGCTAGACCACATTACGCCCCGTCACAGCACAACACACCACGTCACATTGCGCACTGTCACGTCACTTCGCCACACACCGCATTACGCCTGGTCCAGTGATGTCACGTCATCTGGCGATGACAGCGACGCCCGCCAGCCTCTGATGTGAACGCCTCGCATCTGTTCACACACAAACCTGCCGCCGAGTGGCGGGCCGCCAGCTGCCGGCCCAGCTTCCCGGCGAGCCCACGACCAGTTTAGAGAACTCGGCGCGCCGCTGGCCGCGACCGTTCCCACGACACGACCGCGTCGGCCGCGTCGGCCGCGTCGGTCTGCGCGACCATTGATTGTGTGTCGCCGCGACGGCAGCCCACCCACCACTCATCACCGCTCGCAAACACGGTCAGAGGGGCAGCCACCTGCCCATCCCCGCCCACTTCCACGGGCCCTGCTCGGTTGACGCGCGGCCACAAGTGGCGCCGACGGCCTGAAGTGGGCCGCAATGGTCGCCGGGGTCACGGGGGCACACCTGCAGCCAGGTGCCGCAAGCGCCGGCGACGCAGGACCGCCGCTGGAATACAACTGGCCGGCATTAAATTCTGACAACTTTACAACACGCCGCACTTGATTTATTCGAGCGCACCACGCTCTGAAGATGGAGTCAAATTCGCAGCAATTTATCGAGGCCATTTGCGCGCCGGCAAATAGCATTGTTTTACGAAAACGTGTCAGTCGGTGCGCGGCGGAAGGCAGCGCCGACGGGTCGATGCCATTGACTGCGTGTGTGTGTGTGTGTGTGTGTGTGTGTGTGTGTGTGTGTGTGTGTGTGTGTGTGTGTGTGTGTGTGTGTGTGTGTGTGTGTGTGTGTGTGTGTGTGTGTGTGCGTGTGTGTGTGTGTGCGTGCGTGCGTGCGTGCGTGCGTGCGTGCGTGCGTGCGTGCGTGCGTGCGTGCGTGCGTGCGTGCGTGCGTGCGTGCGTGCGTGTGTGTGTGTGTGAATTACGGCGGCGGCCGGCATTAGCGGGCGCGTCTCCACGGCAATGCAAGTGTGAAAGCCCACCGTTGGTGCGCTGCTCGATGTGCCGGCCCATTGTGGTCGGCGGCGAAACCGACCGGCCGCTGGCGTCTGTCGTGGCCCGCCAGCACAACGGCTGACGACGCGCCGAGCGGCCGCTGGCGTCTGTCGTGGCCCGCCAGCACAACGGCTGACGACGCGCCGAGCGGCCGCTGGCGTCTGTCGTGGCCCGCCAGCACAACGGCTGACGACGCGCCGACCGGCCGCTGGCGTCTGTCGTGGCCCGCCAGCACAACGGCTGACGACGCGCCGACCGGCCGCTGGCGTCTGTCGTGGCCCGCCAGCACAACGGCTGACGACGCGCCGACGGCCGCTGGCGCGTCGGGCCCGCCAGCACAACGGCAGACGCGCCGACGGCGCTGGCGTCTGCTGAAACACGCGCCGACCGGCCGCTGGCGTCTGTCGTGGCCCGCCAGCACAACGGCTGACGACGCGCCGAGCGCCGCCGGCGACGGCGTGAAAGCTGCCGTCGCAGCTCGTCGACGCCACCGACGTTGGCGCGCAATTTGCTCCTGCCACATAGCCGTGTGCATGATGTACATCCATCTCTAGCGGTTGGCACTTTGGCGCCCCTAAATAATTGTTTTTTTCTTAAGAAGAAACCACTCGGCCAAGCGTGCCATCAACGACGACAGCCGCCCTCCTCAAAGTCCGCCATTTGACGTGCGTCGGCGCCGACGATGTAGCCGGTACTACTTCAGGACACGAATGGTGCCAAGCTGAATCCGACGGAGCTGTGGGCTTCGCTAGGGTCACGACCAATGTCAAGCAAGCCTCCGCCCCTGGGTGTCTCAAGCGTGACGCCATATACCGCTGAAGGCTGTACCGTGACGTCACACGCCGCTGAAGACTGGGACCGAGAAATCGTACGGCCGTTCCGACATGCACGTGGTCCGGCGAAAACACGACTCTAGTGGACCATGCAGTCCAAACATCATGTCCAATCAGTCAGCAGGTGGCGTGTCTGCCCAGCCACTGCACTGTTGACACGAATAGCCGACAGGCGAGCTAGCCACGGTCGGCAGAGCCGTGAAGATGCCACCGTACACACGAGGTATGGCGACAAAGTCCCAGCCGCCACCGTACACACGAGGTACGGCGACAAAGCCCGAGCCGCCACCGTACACACGAGGTACGACGACAAGGCCGGAGCCGCCACCGTACACACGAGGTACGACGACAAAGCCAGAGCCGCCACCGTACACACGAGGTACGACGACAAAGCCAGAGCCGCCACCGTACACACGAGGTACGACGACAAAGCCGGAGCCGCCACCGACACACGAGGACGGCGACAAGGCCGGAGCCGCCACCGTACACACGAGGTACGACGACAAACCAGAGCCGCCACCGTACACACGAGGTACGACGACAAAGCCGGAGCCGCCACCGTACACACGAGGTACGACGACAAAGCCGGAGCCGCCACCGTACACACGAGGTACGACGACAAGGCCGGAGCCGCCACCGTACACACGAGGTACGACGACAAAGCCAGAGCCGCCACCGTACACACGAGGTACGACGACAAAGCCGGAGCCGCCACCGTACACACGAGGTACGGCGACAAAGCCGGAGCCGCCACCGTACACACGAGGTACGGCGACAAGGCCAGAGCCGCCACCGTGCACACGAGGAGCCACCACCGTATGCACAACCGAGACAGCCGACACAAGTCATGCTTAAACTTTCATCTTTCCATTAAAGCGTTTCCTGCACTGCTGTTCGCTGATAATAATCACCCTTCGGCCGCGGACTCCAATTTACTAGGTGGTTGTCGCGATTTGTCAGAGATGGTACTTTACCAGGTGGCTGCCACGAGTTGCCACAGGTGAGACCATCGAGCATCACGGCAGGAAATATTGATTGCCGTTCTGGTCTCTTTGAATGACACCAGCCGATGGGACGGGGTGGGAGTGCCGGTGGGGCAAGGTCAGGGTGCCGGCGAGACAAGACTAGAGCGCCGACGAAAGAGAGGCTGCGGACGAGGCCCGCTGCCGCCGGCCGACATCAGTGCGGCGTATCATGTCCATGGGGAAGGTGGACTAGTGTCAGCTGTCGGCTACCGGCACGCCGACCCAGCGCGGCGGGAGACCCAGCCAGCGGACGGCGGGAGACCCAGCCAGCGGACTGCGGGAGACCCAGTCAGCGGACGGCGGGAGCGGACGGCGGCAGCGGACGGCGGTAGCGGACGGCGGGAGCGGACGACGGGAGCGGACGACGGGGGCGGACGACGGGAGCGGACGACGGGAGTGGACGACGGGAGCGGACGACGGGAGCGGACGACGGGAGCGGACGGCGGGAGCGGACGGCGGGAGCGGACGGCGGGAGCGGACGGCGGGGGCGGACGGCGGGGGCGGACGACGGGAGCGGACGACGGGAACGGACGGCGGGGGCGGACGACGGGAATGGACGACGGGAGCGGACGGCGCGCCAGCAGGCGTCGTGACGCGATTGGCTGATTACTGAACCAGCTCGGGGCACGCCGACCGTAAATAGTAACACGGCGCTCGTATCGGACGTAATCCCATGGAAATTGTCTAGACGAGGTGATGTAACGGATAGCGCAAAAGAGGGTTCGAGACGAGAGAGGTTGTTCGCCTTGGTATCAATCGGAAGGTCGATACCCTTGCAAACCGGGGCTGGGAGCTCCCACTTTCCACATGAGCCATGGCCACTTCGTGATCAGGGGCCGAATAGCGGAAGCGGGATTCTTGGTGGCGCTACAGGGAGAGAAAGGGGCTCAGCGCAGTTCAGTGGAGAAGAAAGCACGTGGTAGCTGTGGGGAAAAAGTTCGGCATAGCTTGGTAGGACGGGTCGCAGGCTGGGAGGAAATGGTGCAGGATGGATGAGGAGTCGATGTGGTGCTGCAGGACGAGCCAGGAGGCTGCGGCCACCTAGTCCGGACCTTTGGTGGCGGCACCGAACAGCAGGCTGCCGCCGAGCTCACTGCGACGCGAGACGACCTCAGTCGGTGGTCATGACCTCGCTGATCTCACCTCTGCCACCGTGGATGTCGGCGATCGTCACTCGCGTCATCAGTCGGCATACCGATGGCGGCTCCAGTGTCAAAGTGTCGGTGCGCGCCCGCCGGCCGACCGTCGGCTCCCATACATGTTTGACTTCTCCAACCGGCGTAATGCCACGAGGCAGTCAGAGTCGCTACCGGTGAAAGGGTTTGTACGGCTCTCGAGGGTACGCGCATCGGGGCGGGGCGGCGAGGCTGGGACTGTACGGCGCTCGCCGCTGATACTGCACGGTGTGCGCCTTCGCAGAAGACCGGTGGGTCTCGTCCGGCGGGTCAGGTCAGTTGCATCGCAAATGTCCAATGCACCTCACCAACTGCTGTTAATATCCACTGCACCTCACCGTCTGCTGTAAAAAACCTAAATAAGTCATAAATAACAGCAAATGAGGCCGGCGGATATTAGCCGTCATAAATATTGCATGATTTACGCGATGGGAGGCACTTTCTGTTCGTTGCATTTCTTACGATTGATAGCAAGAACGCCGGCTATAAAAGTGTATCGCCGCGTGATTTACACCCTATGTGCACTTTCAGATATGACAGGTGCTCATTAGCCGACCGTTGCAGGCTAGGCGAGACGGTGAGACGCTGCCGCGGCGGCGGCCATGGGCGTCCGCCAGGTGTGAACAGTGCGGCCGGCAGAGCACGTCCAGCTGGCCGGTGTCACGTCACGTCGGCCGCCGCCGCGCCCCGCAAACGGCGCCAAAATTGCGCGCGCTCCGGCCGTCTGCTCGACTGACGCGCGTCTGGGCGCCGCTCGGCCGGCGGTGTTCTGGCGGCTCGGCGACTGACACGGTCACCAACACGGTCACTGACACGGCGACTGACACGGTCACCAACACGGTCACTGACACGGCGACTGACACGGTCACCAACACGGTCACTGACACGGTCACTGACACGGTCACCAACACGGTCACCAACACGGTCACTGACACGGCGACCGATACAGGCACCGACACGGCCATGGCCATCGACCCGGTCATATGCACGGCCACGGCCACAAACACGGCCATCGACTCGGCCATCGGCAGGGCCAAGGCCACCAACATGGCCACCGAGCCGGCCTGGCCACTGGCACGGCCACTGGCACGGCCACTGGCACGGCCACTGGCACGGCCACCGACCCGGCCACTGGCCGCTGGCAGCGGTGCTCACCGCCGGGGCTCTGCTCGCGACAGACGCTCTCCAGACAAATCATCACCGGACGGCGGCCGCACGTCGGCTCTGACGGCGGCTCTCGACACGCCACTTCGTCCGCTGACGTGACCTCACCTGAGACTCACCACCGCACGGGACATGTCAGCTGCAGACTAACCTCTGAGATAAGTCAGCTGATGGCTGACCTCCGGTGTACGTAATCTGCCGGCTGACCTCTGAGCTAACGGCTGACATCCGAGATACGTCAGCAGACTGTTGACTTCCGAGCATCAGCAGACGGCCGACTTCTGCTCGCTGGCGTATCTCCTCTCTGCCTGCTGCCCACGGCGCGACGCGGTTTGACAGCTGGCCCATGTTGCACTGGCGCCTGCTACCCGGCACGAGTCGCTCCTGACACCGCCTCTGCGGCCGCCCTGCTAACTGCAGCTGATGCGGTCCAGGCCGATCACCGCGTCAGCAGATCAGTGCGCTAGCTTGACCAGACGTCGCGGCGCCGCGCCAGCCGCCTAGTCTAGCCCAGCTTAGGCCAGACCAGACCAGACCAAACCAGACCAGAGCATACCAGACCAGACTACTAACCAGCCCAGCACAACCCCAGTCCAGCCAAAGCCAGTCCAGCCGAAATCAGCCTACTAACCAGCTCAGCTCAGCACAACATGGCGTAGCACAACACAGCACAGCACAGCACAGCACAGCACAACACAACCCAGTCCACACTAGACGAGCCCACTTCAGCGCAAGCCAGTCCAGTTGGCCCCGCCCGGCCCAGTGCAGCCGAGCCAAGCCCAGCGCAGCTCAATCCGGCGCCGGCCGGCCTATCCGTCAGCGTCGTCAGACACGGGCGGCGGCGTGGCTGGCGCTCTCAGCGCCGCACCGGCAGATTTATGACTCTGTTTGCCGGCGCTTTTATACACAACATAATTTACAGGGGCCGGGGCGACACAGACAGCAGCCGGGGGGCAGAGAGGGTCGCCGCGGGCTACGTATCGAACCGCTCCACGGGACACCGAGACGGGGTGGTCTGCCGCCGCCGCCGCCGCCGCCGCGCTGACCGCTCGCGCCATTATCGGCAAGCCACCGTCGCATGCTCAGATGGCTGGAGGGGAGGGGTGACTGGCCACGGGTGCGGATGACTGGCCAGAGGTAGACGACTGGCCGGAGGTACACAGATGACTGGCCAGAGGCACAGATGATGTGGTGGTGGTGGTGGTGGCCAGAGGTGCAGTTGATGTGGTGCGGGGACTGATGTGGTGCGGAGACTGATGTGGTGCGGGGACTGATGTGGTGCGGAGACTGATGTGGTGCGGAGACTGATGTGGTTCGGGGACTGATGTGGTGCGGATACTGATGTGGTGCGGGGACTGATGTGGTGCGGAGACTGATGTGGTGCGGGGACTGATGTGGTGCGGGGACTGATGTGGTGCGGGGACTGATGTGGTGCGGATACTGATGTGGTGCGGAGACTGATGTGGTGCGGAGACTGATGTGGTTCGGGGACTGATGTGGTGCGGATACTGATGTGGTGCGGGGACTGATGTGGTGCGGGGACTGATGTGGTGCGGAGACTGATGTGGTGCGGGGACTGATGTGGTGCGGGGACTGATGTGGTGCGGAGACTGATGTGGTGCGGGACCGAACCGGACTAGTTTCCGACGGGGATCACAGAGTGAGTTGGTTTGGGACAGAGGCGGTGTGTTTGATTGTACTGGCGAGGTACGGAGACGACGGATTGGACCGGATTGATTGATCGGTTGACAACGGACTGATCCGACTCAGATGCGGCATAGTTAACTGGACTGGTGAGGAACAGGAACAACAGACTGGACTGATCGGAACCTGGGGCGGCATAGTTAACTGGACTGGTGAGGAACAGGAACAACAGACTGGAAACCGATGTAACCGAGGCGGCATAGTTAACTGGACTGGTGAGGAACAGGAACAACAGACTGGACTGATTGGAACCTGAGGCGGCATAGTTAACTGGACTGGTGAGGAACAGGAACAACAGACTGGACTGATTGGAACCTGAGGCGGCATAGTTAACTGGACTGGTGAGGAACAGGAACAACAGACTGGACTGATTGGAACCTGAGGCGGCATAGTTAACTGGACTGGTGAGGAACAGGAACAACAGACTGAACTGACTGGAACCTGAGGCGGCATAGTTAACTGGACTGGTGAGGAGCAGGAACGACAGATTTAACCGCAGGCATGGACCCAGAACTTCAAATAAGGGGGCTGGGACATCACGCCTGAATAGGCTCTTTGGCAGCTGCCCGGCTACTTGTCAGCGTGGCGTGCGTAGAGGAGCGGTTTTCCCATGAGTGAGACTGTGTCCTCCCCACCCTTTGATGGATCAAAAAGAAGAAAGAAAAAAGACTGGCCACGGTAGAGCGACGGTCGACTCTATGGCCGACGACTTTCCTGCGCCAAATTCTAGGCTGAGTAGACTGCAGCAAAATATGACGCAAGCGAATGTACCTGAAGTGGAATAACAACAAAGTTACGGGGGTCAAATAATAAAGGATTTTGCCGGAATAGTCATCAGCAAAGGGAATCGCTTTACATTCGTTTCAGGAAGCAGTCTCTTATCTTTACATCTGCTTCACCCTCCCCCGGCCCAAACGTCTCCAAGGCTTTAGTATGGGAATCTATGGGGTTAGCCCCAATACTTAGGACGCCAATGGCTGGTACACACAACCCGCTTCACCCACCCAAATTACTTGATGAAATGACATCTGTGATGCGCAATATATTACCTCAGCGACGAGTCGTCCGACCCCTCCCGATAGCCAACAGTGGCCCTCGTACCGCTGGACGCAGCCAGTGGCCCTCGTACCGCTGGACGCAGCCAGAAATTATTGTACCGACTGTGAGAGGTCCAAAGCAGCACAGCCAACCTCTTGGATCCATCGTGCACTCTTTTTACGCGATTGATATATTTCCATACAATTCCATATCGGTAAGCAACACGAGCTAGGCGTTCGTGTTACTATGCGCGTCACCCTTTGGACGTTCCAGGCCCTGCCGACGAACTTTGAGTGGCCCCGTGCCGTTTGTGGAGGGGTCAGTCGATATACTGTCGGGCGGGGTGGGGAGGAGGGAGGGGCGGGGAGGGGGTGAGGAAGCCAACAGCGGCCGCCACTCTACTCGGGTACCGCGGCGGCTGCAGTCACCTGGAGGCACCGCAGGCGACCTCCGGCCCGAGCACGCGACAAATACGCTGCAATGGCACCTCGTCTTACTACTGAGCACGACAGCGACGGTGTGCCACTGCCGCCGTCAGTGGCACATCGGGGACGAGTAGTCTAAGGGTAAGTTGCTCGTCTCAAAATCGAATGATTGTGGGTTCGAGTCTCACCTGTCGCTACTCTTCGCCCGCGACCAATCGGCGTGAGATATTGGCGACGCTGCATGACTCAACGGTTGATGTGTCGTAAAACCAATAACCAACCAATCAGTGGCACCTCAGCCGACCAGGGTCGCCCGTCAGTGGCACCTCGGCCGACCAGGGTCGCCAGTCAGTGACACCTCGGCCGACCAGGGTCGCCAGTCAGTGACACCTGGGGCGACCAGGGTCGCCCGTCGGTGGCACCTCGGCCACCACAGTAGCCGGTTCCGATACGGTGGCGATGCGGCGCGCGACGCGCACGCTCGCCGCATCTGTCATCTGTCGCCGGGCCGGCCGTCCACCAATCAGCCGCTAATCTTGATTTATTTCGGCCGGCGGCAATCTATGACCGTTCATATTCAGCAAACAGACAGTGACTATCGCCGCTGATGGATAAGTGCGCGCCGGTCGGCGACGTGGAGTAAACACGCGAATGCAGTGTTTGACAGCGCAAGACAACTAATCAATAAACACGTCAAGTGTGCCGCCGCGTGCCCGGCGGCCGCGCGCGCCCGCCAGAACGGGCCCGGCCGCGCGCGGGGCGCCGACGGCGGTCGACGATTGGCCGCCGCGGCCGCAGCACGCCGCGACATGGCTGGCGATAGTGGGTGGCCGACGGTAGCCAAACGACGACAACGGCAGGAGAAACAAACCGACCGCCTGCGTGCGACACCCGCGACCACGGCGACATCACCGTGTGTGACGTCACACCACCCGGGTGTGATGTCACGACATGTGCGGCCGGCCGGCCGGCCATAAAAACCAGTTCGATATTCGGAGAATAGAGTTATATCGGCCCGGGCACTATCGGGCGAATAAATCGCTGACACGGCGGCGAACAATGGAGATTAGCCGTCATTGCGACCAGAAAAAAGGCGGACAGATAAGCGATGATGGACACGTGATACTCGAGCGACACTTTTGGACACTGACTGATGGGCTTCGGGGTCATGGGGTCACAAGAGTGGCAGGGGTCGCTGCGTCGTGTGACAGACCTCTTGGAGATGGCTTATCGATGACCTGTGACTGGTCTGCTTCACAGATAAGAATGACGGCGGGGGTCACAGGGAGAAATAGACGGCGGGAAAGAGATAAAGGCAAAGGAAGGGAAAAAATGGTAGTGAAGGAAAGAGAGAGAGAGAGAGCCGGCGAAAACAGCACACGGAGGCGATGCACGAATTGGAGGAAGTCAGAGGGCAGATCCTTCACGGACAATACCCAGCAGCAGTAACGTAGCCAGGAAAGTTCTTGTGCAGCCTCAACTTTCACATTCAATGCAAGTAGTGTCATGCATCCACCACCCACAGTGTTTCTTACAGAAGTGCAGCAGTATTTTGAAGGGGTCATCGCCCATTCAAAGGGTGATTTGACTCCATGGTTTACGGCTTTAATATGGGAATCAATTGAGCCCCCTCCCCATGATTGGAAGTCTGGTGGTTAATTGAAGCGTACAACGCCCTCAGCAAGCGTGCCCCACCCCCGAACCAATGTGACCGGACGTCGCCTGTGGTCTGTCCCAGTGCAGGACACGGCCGGAACCAATGGCCGGCCGGCCGGCTGTCGTCTGAGCAGACGGGCCGAGCTATGACGGCGGGGGCGGGTCCAGCCTGACCCGCCAGGGAAGGAGCAGAGCGTGTGAGGTGGCAGATTGACCTGCCCCCCTCCCGGGCGTCACGCTGTCTGGTCGGCAGCTGCGGCCAGTCCCCCGCCGACCGTCACTGGCGTCGTCACCGCCACACTAAATCCTCGCCGGCTAAATTGCCCCCTGTGAGCCGGCGACGGCGGACGGAATTTAGCCGCTTCATTTCTCGTCGTCTCATCCAGCTGGCGTCGGGGCGTGGCAGCCGCACGCCGACGCCGTCACGTGACAGACGCGCCGGCCGGCCGGCTGTCACGTGACAGACGCGCCGGCGGGCCGGCTGTCACGTGACAGACGCGTCGCGGCCGCCGCGCCGGCCGGCCGGCTGTCACGTGACAGACGCGTCGCGGCCGCCGCGCCGGCCGGCCGGCTGTCGCGTGACAGACGCGCCGGCCGGCCGGCTGTCACGTGACAGACGCGTCGCGGCCGCCGCGCCGGCCGGCAGGCTGTCGCGCGACGTGCGCGCACGGCGGCGCGAACGAAAATATTTGGGTTAATGGCGGGGCACAGCGGCGGCGAGGCGTCGCGCCCGCACGGCTGCCGCCGGCGGCGATTAATTGGCGGCGTGCGGAGGTCGCGCCGCGCCGCGCCGCGATCATCGCCGGCCGGCGCCGCACGCTCACCGGTCGTGCGTCACAGGCGAGATCGCACAGAAAAACGGCCACCTGACAGACGGCCGCGCGACGCGCTGTTTTTCACGGCGTCAATAGTCCAAATGGAGATTCCATCGCGGCGCGCGGCCGCGACGCGTCGGCGACGGTCGCGCCACCCGCAGCCGTGGCGCGCCGAGTGGGCGGCGAGTGGCGCGTGTTTTTCTGGCGCGCCGCAGCCGGCGATGTCGAGTGTTTGATGCGTCCTGTCGGACGGACACCTGCGAGCCATCAATCAGCGCGGGGATATTGACGAGGCTGCGCGGCGGGATGGCACCGTCGGCTGGTGGTCTGCGTTGGCCGTGACACGCTGAGCCGGCTACACTGGCGCCTGGCGCCGGTGACACTGCCTGCGACCGAGCCAGTCACCGGGTCACTCAGTTGCCCCGCGACTCAACGGGGAGACCCAAGGTCATTGCACGACGACATCGAGGAACGTGAACTATTGAAACCTGCACGATGAAAAGTTGCATAAATTGTCGAAGCCCGCGGAAAAGTGAAAGTATTCGCCATTTTTAATGCAAGTGTTTCAATTGTTCAATTCGACATCCTTATTTGTGCACATCACTTTAGCTCAATAACCTCGGAATGTGATACCAACGCAATCATACGCCCACAGAATAGCTTTACCAATAGCCACGAGTATTTCGAGCAACGGAAATTCCTAGCTTGAAGAAAATGCAACCGATGTTAGCCACCCATACTTTACCATGGAGCCGACCAGATACATCCACATTTTCCCTCAAGCAAGTTGGGATACGTTTCTCTGACAACGCCCATACGGCCAATCGACACGACTTGACAGGATCGACTGATGCGACCCTCCGCCAGTCGCATGTCTCCCGCTACAAGTGCTTTAATGGGTGAGGCATCGTCGCTGTCACAGCCGACGCAGCTCAGGCCAGGCCTGCAGCGCTGCCGTCAGGCATTGTGTGAACACTGGTGCCGCCGGCGCACCGCAGCGTCGGCCGGCAGGACGCGTCGTCGGCGTGCTCGTCGGCACATCCAGAGACAGGGCCGCTCGAGCGTGCCCACTCGACCTCCGCAGACCCCGGTGCTCTGTCCACAGCAGAGACCGACAGAGACCGGACGGCGTAACGGCCGGGAAGGTGTCAGCGTCCGACGAGACCACCGCCAATCTGGTGCCAGTGCATACCTCATCCAAGAGATGAGAGATCAGATCAGTCAGCCTCCTCGGCATGGGTGTAACCAATGCGGGGGGGGGGACACCAAAAAAAATCCTGAAAAGTTGCGATTTGCCCCCCCCCCCCCAATTGTGTCCCCGTGTCCCCCAAGTCTCAGCTACCTGAGTATCCTCGCCGCAAAACTCTACTTAATCATTCATAAAGCGAAAAGGTATATGCAAGAGAATCACCACCAAAAGCCGATGCAACCAATGAACGAGCTTCACAGGCTATTTGTTGTCACAAAACCTCCGAATGGTAAATCAGCAAACATTAGAAATGTTTGCATCCAGGTCCTTCTTGATTGATTGATTATTTGGGCTTAAGGGCGCGCCGACTACAAGGTCATTTAGCGACCATCAGGTCCTTCTTGAATAACATGACCATTGACCATCTTCTCTTTTCGCTTGGGTGGAAAATTGTGCTCTGCTAGGCAACAAATTCGCATTATTGCAAGGCTATATATGTCTTAGGCTGCATTCCCTGCTCATATATTGACATATCTTGAACAAATGCGGCTCTGGGTGTCCTTGGGTATCTTCAAGACCATTCAGGGAAGTCATGGGCAGCCTTAAGCACGTACGTCAAAGCACGTACGTCAAAGCACGTACGTCATTTGAGTGTCATTCGACCTGACTTGTACCGTATTATAATTCTACCAAATAAAACTAATTTGTAAGGTCAAACGTCAAACCGATTTCGTTGGTCGCCTCGCCTATTTTTTTATTCGCCCTAACCTACCCACATCTGGTATGAAGAATAGTCCGTGGCGCACCTCCAGTAACATTTCAAACCAGGACATGCCAACGTCAAACCACAAGACCGAAGGTTAGGGTAAATTGTTCGAAGTCATCGCGCCTCGTCGCCATGTCTTCAATTTTCCGCAAGTGGATTCATTCGACGTGCCGTGTGGTTCTCTAACAAACTGTTCAGAAAGCACATTAATTTTCAAAGTCGAAGGTCGAACTCATTTCTTCGGTCGCTCCGCGATTCTTCGCATTCTCCCAAAGCATGTTTTGCATCAAGAGAAAGCCCGTGGACAACCCTCGAGTAACACTTGAACCCGGAACATGACACATAAAGCCTCAAGGTCAAAGTTTTGTTTAATTTTCGGAGTCCTCGCGTTTCCTGCTGATGACTTTAATTTGCATTGTGTGGGCGTTCTTCGACGTGGCTTGCCGTACGGTATCAGAATGCTCAGATATCGAAATAATCTCGAAGTGTCGAAGGTCCGGCGTGTTCACAATTTTTTATTGTAATAGGAATAGGAGGGGCAAATCTATTTTTGTTTGCAGCGGTTGTGATAGCAAGCACTCGTATCCCGGATGACTAGCTCCTCCAATAAGTCTATCATAACCTGATCGGGCGGTGCTCTCATCGCTGGTTTTAAATTTACTCTGCCACATTGCTGTTCCGGACATATAAAATAGAACACTTTTTCAAATTGTCCGCTTTCCTCTTAATGGTTTAACGTAAGGTGTCAAATTTACGAGAGAAGCCACAAGTGATGGCGCACAATTACATAACTAGCCGGAGTTCATAACCGCCAGAGAGTAATGCGGTAATCAGGGGTAGATCAAAGAATTGTCATGAGGGCACTCGTCTAGAGGAGCGCCATTTCTTTGGAGCGGCGCCACTGCGAAAGCACCTGGAGGCGCCTGCAGCCTCTGGATGCAAAACTCGAGGGGGCGGTTTGCACTCGGACCTTCCTGAAAAACTCGGCCTTTCCTTCCAAGGGGTGCCTTTTTATTTCATATGGGCGCCACGAGCTGAAAAATTAGAGCGCGTACAATGGAACCTTTTCATAGGGAGGCCTTTTCCCGGCATGACGGACGCCACCTTCCACGTAGGGGTACATGCCCTGAGTGCCACACCCTTTATCCGCACTGGTTGTCATTGCATCGAAATATGTGCCCGCAAACAGGAAAGCAGGGGTGTCGATTTGTATCATTTTTGTGAGGGCCATGGCCACACCAATGTTGATCTTGGCCCCCTCAATGTTGATTTGCCCCCCCCAATAACCTATGTTGTTTTTATGCTGATAAGAAAGCTAAATGGAAAAAGAAAAACACCATGCTACATATAAAACTTAATTGATGTTAACCAGCATATTTTGTACTGCAAAGAAAGAGATTTGGCTTAGATAGTGGACTGTCTCTCCAGTTTCTGCTGCAAAATTGAAAATTGTGTGCAAAAAACAACGGAATACTTGGATTTCCCTCCACTGTGAAAGTAAAACTTGCATCATAAAATGTTGAGCTTAGCAGATGATGCATTTTAAACCAGGTTGCCTTTCAAAATTTGCCAAGCCACTAAACAATAACTGCATTATCATACTGACGTTTGTACACACCGCTGAGGGCAAAACCACATGCATATGGAGCTTGAACATAATTCATTTCATTCTCAATTTAAAGCCATTGTCATATATTCAGGAGCCCACCCATCACAAGGTGCACTGCTCTTTTGCTTCCGTGGCTTCACCTGTTACTGGGTGATTTTCCAGTTGGCGAGGATGCTGAATAAGCATAAACATACACGTCGTCAAATAAAAATCAGAATTATTTAGGACTGAAAATATAGTGGGCAAAATCCGATGAGTTTTTGGTTGGATGTTAGGGGAGGGGTTCCAGTACACTTCGCCCCCCCCAGTGTTTTCTAAAAAATCGACACCCCTGCAGGAAAGCATGGGAAAGATAATGGTATGTCCATATTTGCTACCATAAAACCAACGTCCAATATTGTACTTTCGTCCTGCTACACAAGGGGCAGCGTTTAGCATACTTAAAGCACTACTTTATCGTGATCGTGAAATCGGGTCCAGCACATACGACACAAGGCTAGATGTCCATAGGCGGTGATGAGTGAAACTTGCTAATTTTGGCGGAACTTTTAGTTCCAAAATATCATTTATAACAATGGTAAATATATAATATTGAAATTCGTTGAACATTGAATTGAAGTGGCTGAAAATGACGTTGAAAAACGTGGTTCGAATCCTAGGATTTTTGTTTGGGGGTGGAGGGCCTGCCCTTGTATCCTGACCTTACCACGTACCTGGCTTGTTCCCCCCAATTTCGAATCCGTGATTACGTCCATGCCCCTCGGCACCGTGTAGAATACAAACAGCAATACAATTATTCTAGATTACAGAGAAAAAATAGTTCAGTTATATTTTAAAACAGAGGTGCGTTAGCCTGTTTTGCATGCATACCTTAGCAATACTGAGGTATTGCTTCGTACAACTATCATACGGTTGATGAATATAGAGCCATTTCAGCCTGTATAATATAGTTTGTTTCTTACGTTAATTAATATGCAGCAGGAAAATCAAACATGAGTCGGATGTGGACAATTCGAGCACCATACCATCATGCATCAAGAGCATGATGTTCTCGCTCACTAGAGGTGTGGATAGACTAGACGGGCACCATGGCATCCTGACCTGCCGCGGGTCGGGCGAGGCCCAAGGCGAGGGCTGTGACTAGTGACACCACCCCTGCCGTATTCCTCGAGGGTGGGGCTGGCGAGCGGCGCGACTGGCGACCTATTCAGACACTCCGCGTCGGCCACCAACACTTCCGCCCACACTGTCGACACATTCTTCTGCGTGACCGCGTCGACGCCGATGATTTCAGCGGCGCGAAGCCGTCTAATTGAGCCGCCGCCAGCGCAGGCCCAGTTCCAGCTATTAGCCTTACTCCTGCCGACATACTGCCGACGGGGACCCCGAGACGCCGTTCATATCCCGGGGTAAGACTCGACGCGAGGCTAAGACTCGGTGAGTGGGCGCATCGGTGACGTACAATGACTGAAGGAATTCAGCGCTGTTGACGGTGGGCGGTGGCCAATCAGCGCATCAGCACTTCCATTCGGACAGCGAACTTCGCTGCCGATTGGCTGACTTGCAATTCCGCTGGCCGCGGAGAGGAGTGGACGGATGACCGGGTCGGTGGCCAAAGGGAAGTGGGGGTCCGGCGAGTTGACTGGGTCGGCAGCCAGAGGGGAGTGGGGACCCGGTGAGCCGCTCAGCAGTCAGCTGTTCATGCTCGGCTCCAATGCCGGTGGCTGTGTGCTTCCTGGACTGTGGCCCGTGCGCCTCGACAGTCGACGAACGATGGCGCGTTAGCTCCAGCTGCGCCAGGCGCCACCCGGAGACCACCCTCAGCACCTCCTCCAGGCGAGGTCACGCGCCGTCGCGAGCGCGACCCAGAAGTCACCGGCGCGCCAGACCGACACCGACCCCGACAGGGCTGGCACGCTCAGCCACTGCCGCCGCCGGCCGACGGCAGGCGTGCCCGGTGTCGCGCGCCACCCCCCCCCCACACAACCCCGCCCCGCTCCGCCTCGCCGGCTGCTGCCGCGACTCAGCCGCTGTCCCCACATCTGACGGCGCCGACGTGTGCGCGCGCGCGCGACGGCCGACACCGGCCGACACCGGCCGACACCTGTGCGCCGCCGCCGGCCGGCGTCACGTCGGAATGCAGCACCGTCCGACGGCGACGTCACGTGACGTTTGGTGACATAGTTGGTGACGTTTGATGACGGGTTAGTAGCAGATCGACGACAGGCAGGTGGTGGCGGGAGTCTGAGATTGACTTGTTCAGACCAGGTCTGCCGTCGCTGGCCGCCGGTGTCAGCCGGCCAGACCTACGCCCGGTGTCAGCCTGACGGACGGCAGATGTCACCGGGCTTTACGAGACAGATGTCGAGTTAACAGCAGGTGTCAGCCCCATGGTATGCGCCTGGCTGACACCGGGCAGCTGTAACGGTGGGGCGGTCCAGCAGAGCACCTTGGCCAGCGCAACACACCGGAGCCGTCCACAGACGCCGCTCGTCACACGTCACACGTCACGCTGCCGTCGGCCTGACGTTACCTAGACGTCACCGAAGCGGCCCCTCGTGTCACCTGGCGTTACCCAGGCGTCGCCTGGGTATCCACGTGACCTCACTCAGGAATCGTCCTGACGCTACTCAGGCGTGCATCCTGATGTCATTCAGGCGTCCCATGACGTCACTCGGGCATCGTCCTGACGCTACTCAGGCGTGCATCCTGATGTCATTCAGGCGTCCCATGACGTCACTCGGGAATCGTCCTGACGCTACTCAGGCGTGCATCCTGATGTCATTCAGGCGTCCCATGACGTCACTCGGGCATCGTCCTTACGGCATTGATGAGTTGTTCTGACGTTACTCTGACGTCATCCTGATGTCACCCCGACGTCTGCCGAATGTCCTCTGGGCAGATGACACTTGCTCTCGGCAAGGGTGCTGATGCTGGCAAAGGCGATCGCGACGAGTTGATTTGTGTGTCTACTCTTTCCATGCAATTCTCACAGACGTAATATTAGGTGTCAATTTGTTTGGGTTGTACTCCAGTCAGCTCACTATAACGACGCCCATGCAGGTGTCATCTTGTTCTATTCAAAGTGTCATCTTACACCAATTACGCCCATTCAGAAGATTGTCAGACGTAATTGAGTCGTCAGTCTGGCAAGCTTTCTCAACGCCAACCAGGTGACAAGTGCCATCCATGTGCTATCCTAGTATTGTTGAGAAACCATCTGGTCGCTGTTGCAACCTTTTCCAAGTGTTGTCACAGCCAATTCCAGGCGTCGGCCAGACCTTTTCCAGGCATTGTCCGGACACTGGCCAGACTTTGTCCAACGTTGTCGAGACATTGTTTGGCCTTGTTCAGGTCTTCTCCGGGCGTCGTCTAGACATCAGCCAGACCTTGAGGTCTTGTAAAATGCATACCATGTACACGGGTGACATTCAAACGTCATCAACGACATCCAAACGCTTCCCAGGATGTTGTCCAATATATTGTACATGGCATTGTCCATTACGTTGTCCAGGACACTGTTCAGGACACTGTCCAGGACACTGTCCAGGACACTGTCCAGGACACTGTCCAGGACACTGTCCAGGACACTGTCCAGGACACTGTCCAGGACACTGTCCAGGACATTATCCCGGACATTGTCCAGTGGGCTGTCCAGTGGGCTGTCCAGTGGGCTGTCCAGGCGCTATTCAGACGCTGTCTGGAGGCCGTATAGACGTCGTCTGGCAGTCTCTCGGGGAGCTTATCGGGCTTCATCACGGAGCTCGGTGTCGGGAGCGTGCAGAGGTGATGGACGCTACGGTCCGGTCCGCCGCGCGCGTCACTCAGTGTCATTCGACATCGCTGGATGTCACTCAGTGTCAGTCGCGCGACAACTCGTGCTGCCGGTGTTGGCATGATGGCGTCGACCGGTGCCGGCAGGTCGTGACCGAACGGTCGGCTCTGGCCGGGTGTGAAAAGGCGTCGCGCCGGTGTGAGGGTGTCTTGTCGGCGAGTGTGAGTGTGAGGGTGTCTTGTCGGCAAGTGTGAGTGTGAGGGTGTCTTGTCGGCGAGTGTGAGTGTGAGGGTGTCTTGTCGGCGAGTGTGAGTGTGAGGGTGTCTTGTCGGCGAGTGTGAGTGTGAGGGTGTCTTGTCGGCGAGTGTGAGTGTGAGGGTGTCTTGTCGGCGAGTGTGAGTGTGAGGGTGTCTGTCGGCGAGTGTGAGTGTGAGGGTGTCTTGTCGGCGAGTGTGAGTGTGAGGGTGTCTTGTCGGTGAGTGTGAGTGTGAGGGTGTCTTGCCGGCGAGTGTGAGTATGAGGGTGTCTTGTCGGCGAGTGTGAGTGTGAGGGGGGCTTCTATCGGCGTGAATATAGGCATGCGATGTTGTCTTGGCCGGTATATATGAGAGAGAGGATGTCTTGACCAATGTGAATGGGAGCGAGCCGGTGTGTGTGGGTGTCTATGTCGGCGTGAAAGAGGGCGAGACGGTATCTTTGTTGGCGTGAAAGGTGAGTGTGTCCTTGACGGCATGAGAGGGTGTCAGCATGAGAGGGCGTGAGAGTGTGTCCTTGGCAACGTGAGTGGGTGCCTTTGTCGGCGTGAGAGGATGTCCTTGTCGGCGTGAGAAGGCGTAAGTGAACCTTTGTCGGTTCGAGTGGTGTCAGTAGGCATCGGGACGGCGCGGTGCCGGTTCCCGTGTCGGCGTGAGTGGTTGTGAAGTGCGCGCAACGATGTAGATGTGGACAGATCCGCCAGCGGGACCAGCGGGACGAGCTGGTGTCGGCCAGCCGTCAGTGTCGACGTGGGCGTGAGCGGCCGGCTCCGTCAGCGCCGCGCCGCCGCCCGACGCGCTGTCACTCAGCCAAACTGGGCGCGTCACTGTGCGCGGCCGCCTGTCACTCGACAAAGTGGCCGGCCGGCAACTTGTGGCGGCGGCGCGGCCGGGTCGCGTGACGCCAGCGGAGAGGCGTCGCCCGGCTGTCGTGGCGCCGACAGGATGTCCGACAGGCCGCCACGAGTAGCCCGACCGACCCGGCCGCGCCTCAGACACTGGGCGTGACGGACTCCAGAGGCGGGCCCAGCAGCACGCGTGACGGATGCCAGGGGCGGGCCCAGCGTTGGGTGTAACGCCAGAGGCGGGCCCAGCGCGCCGCAACCCGATTGTTGCAGCCGCTCGAAGCTGGGACGCTGTCTTCGGGAAGGCGTGCCGACACTGAAGCAGCCGGCTAGATTCGGTATGGGAAGTCGACGAAGATGGAGAGGCAGCCGCCTTTGGCTATGCTGCTGGTGTGTCGTACACGTCGATAGCGAATTCCCCCGCCGCCAAGCCAGTGGGCGCCAGGATCAGACGGGCAGCGTGTGTGAAATGTTGCCGGGGCGCAGGGTCCGAGACAAGAAGCGGATGGGGGGGGGGGGGCTTTAGTGCGCATCGACTGCATCGGTCATGTAGCATGACGAGAGGCGGTGCGGGCATAGGTGGTGGCGACCGCCTCCGTTCAGGCGGTGTCTCAGGTCGGGTCGGCCGCTCCAGTCATGTCAACCGGTGCAGGCGGCGTGGCAGCACAGGAGTCCATCGGCCGCCACTGGCGTCACATCACGCGACAAACAAAAACACACGTCGCGCATTACGTATCATACATGATGTATCATGCATCGCATCACACACGCGCGGCGTACACCCAAACCGAGCCGCACCCGGGGCGTGACGTTGCCAGCCCGCAGCGTAACCTGCAGACCGGAGTGGGCCCGGTAACATCACGTCGGTCACGTCAGCTCGGTGCCGCGGGCGCTGTGACCCGGCGGGGTCGGTGGATCGTCGCTCTCCGTCCGAGTGACCGGAGGCTGGCCGTCCGAGCGACCGGAGGCTGGCCGTCCGAGTGACCGGAGGCTGGCCGTCCGAGTGACCGGAGGCTGGCCGTCCGAGTGACCGGAGGCTGGCCGTCCGAGTGACCGGAGGCTGGCCGTCCGAGTGACCGGAGGCTGGCCGTACGAGTGACCAGAGGCTGGCCGTACGAGTGACCGGAGGCTGGCCGTCCGAGCGACCGGAGGCTGGCCGTCCGAGTGACCGGAGGCTGGCCGTACGAGTGACCGGAGGCTGGCCGTCCGAGTGACCGGAGGCTGGCCGTCCGAGCGACCGGAGGCTGGCCGTACGAGTGACCGGAGGCTGGCCGTACGAGTGACCAGAGGCTGGCCGTACGAGTGACCGGAGGCTGGCCGTCCGAGTGACCGGAGGCTGGCCGTCCGAGTGACCGGAGGCTGGCCGTACGAGTGACCGGAGGCTGGTCGTTCGAGTGACCGGAGGCTGGCCGTCCGAGTGACCGAACCCATGACATCGCTAATTACGTGTCCAGCGACAATCAGTTTGCGATGCGGGCCGGCCAGAAGCAGGGCCGCTGCCGCCCAGCCTCATCTGTCGACCGTCACGCCACGGCGAGCCGAACACAAACAGTTGGAGACCGGCCCCGGCAGACAATCGTTGGAGACGGCCCGGTCCCGGCAGACGACAGTTGGAGACGGTCCGGCCTCGGCAGACGGACCGGTCGACGTCGACGTGACGTCAAACGCCGCAATGCCACGTATGGACGATGTGTTCTTTTCGCCGCAGGCGGTCGAGGCAGCCAGGAAGGCGATGAGCGCCCCACCTCGTCGAGAGCTTATAAAATGCGAACGATATCCACGCCAATCTGCAGACTGAATGACCTTGCGTTCTTTACGATGTGCTCGTTGAATGAACGAAGGATTAGAACATCTTCCGCTGGACTGGGACAGCCATGCAAGCGCACGCTAATAAGCAGCGAGTTATAAGCCAGGATTTCCCATAAATTAAAGTCGGAGTTCTCCGAATACGTACGCGAGGAGTACGAATTATGGCTTCTGACCGCAACCTACCACTAACCAACATGACTCAGTTGTTACAATGGAAGCCAACCTGCACTCGTTAGTGCCACGCATTAGAGAAACTCTGCGGACGGCAGCAGGCAGGAGCAACAGACTTCCATGTAACCAACATCTGGTTCCATGGGAACCAGATGAGCGGTAACTGTCATGCTCATCTGGTTCCCATGTCCGCCACCGATCGTCGACCGATTGACTGTTTGGCTGCTTTCGCTTAGAGGCGCGGCGAGACAACACTGGCCGTTTTGCGCGCCAAACGGTCTGGTCTGGCGCCAGCGGGCGGTGCGCGGCGAATCGCGGCGCCGCCGTCCGGCCAGTGGCGGCGGCCGGAGCGGGGCAGTGCACGAGCCCAGGTGGCGGGACGCGGCGGCGGGCGCGCCACGGCCGCCACAGACGGCGGGACACGGCGGCGGGCGCGCCACGGCCGCCACAGACGGCGGGGACATGGCGGCGGGCGCGCCACGGCCGCCACAGATGGCGGGACACGGCGGCGGGCGCGCCACGGCCGCCACAGACGGCGGGGACACGGCGGCGGGCGCGCCACGGCCGCCACAGATGGCGGGACACGGCGGCGGGCGCGCCACGGCCGCCACAGACGGCGGGACACGGCGGCGGGCGCGCCACGGCCGCCACAGACGGCGGGACACGGCTGCGGGCGCGCCACGGCCGCCACAGACGGCGGGGACACGGCGGCGGGCGCGCCACGGCCGCCACAGATGGCGGGACACGGCGGCGGGCGCGCCACGGCCGCCACAGACGGCGGGACACGGCGGCGGAAGCGCCACTAGGAAAGTCGGGCCGACGGCGCCGGTTCGCCGAACCTGGTGGCGCCGTGGGCGGCCGTGTCAGTCTGGCGGCGAGGTGTGGCGCGCCCGGCGGCCGTTACGCCGCCACGGCAGCAGGCGCCGCGCGGCAAACGGTGGCGGGTGGTGACAGTCCGGCCGTCGGCGGCACGGAGACACCGCCACAGTCCACGTCACAGGAAGCCAGTCGGCCAGTGGAGGTGGAGGTGGAGGTGGAGGTGGAGGTGAACGGGTGGTGGGTGGAGGCCGTGGCAAGGCGTGAGGACACATCTTCACCACGCTAACTGGGTGGGCATCCTACCCCCTGGTTTCCTCACCCAGTCGTTGTGTCCCTTCTGCTCTGTCCCTCCAGATTGGTCCATTTTTTTAAAATATAAAGGTGCCCCTTTTCCTTCAGCATAGGTTTCATTTTACCCATTTCCTCCCCCCCCCCAGTGATTCCTCACTTTAAAATTCCCACTCGTGACGCCTGACGAGCCGGTGCCGACGCGATGGATGCGCGCGTGTCGCGGGAAGCGAGAATATCGTCGCCGCAGCGGCGGCGGCAGAGGCGCGCCGGCTCAAGGGGCGGTTCGCCCGGTGACGCGACGAATGCTTCGCACCCGTCGCAATGCCACCGCCACCGTATTCAAGTGTTGGACGCCATTTATCACCGGCAAGGGGCGAGGCGCCGGCGACAGCGATGCCCATTGTTTTCCTGATTTAACCGTCGCTGTGAGTGACAGCCTCAACCAAGACAAATACATTCGGAATTGAGTCGGGTGCCGGCGATAGACAACACTGCAACGGAGTTGCTGCCACCGCCCACGCTCGACAAGCTCGCCCACAATGTCGAGCCAGCGCACGCCGACGCTGGCTCGACATTGTGCCGCCGAAACTGATACAGGCCGACGGGCCGGTACGGACGTCTCGCACGCTGCCGGCAACGGCACCGACACCGGCACCGGCACCGGCACCGGCACCGGCACCTGCACTCTGGCAGCTGGCTCGCAGGACGACGGACGACATTCCGCCCGAATCCACTGCAGTCCATTGAGTTCAGCCACATGGATCCCAGCTTGCCCGCAAGTACAATGATCTTGCGGGGAGGTCGAGCGTCGCTCGTCACGAATCCTTTCGGCTGGTCGACGTTGTCGGCGGCGAGTTTCCCGGGAAGTGGTGCGGACTGTTCAACGGCGGTGCCGCCGACTCCGGCCAGTCCAGCGCTCCCACACATACAGCCACCAGCCGGCAGTAGACATGGCGGACCCGGTGTCCGAGGCCGGACTATCGCCCGGCTGTCGGGCGTCAGCCACCGTCAGCCACCGTCAGAGGCCGACGGTCTCAACACGATGCCCGACCGTACGGCCCGAGGAAAGCCTGACTGGCTCGTCCGACGTCGGTGCAAGCCGACACCCCGACACCACCTGAACCGGCACCCCGACACCACCTGAACCGACACCTCGACACCACCTGAACCGGCACCCCGACACCACCTAAACCGACACCCCGACACCACCTAAACCGACACCCCGACACCACCTAAACCGACACCCCGACACCACCTGAACCGGACACCACCTGAGCAGACACCCCGACACCACCTGAACCGACACCACGACACCACCTGAACCGGCACCCGGGCACCACCGGAAACGGCACCCGGGCACGACTGGAACCGACACCCGGACACGACCGGGACAGAGACCTGAACACGACCGGGACCGAAACGCGGACGTGACGACACCCTGTTCTGGCGCGACTGGCCTTCTAGGCTGTCCGCAGAGATACCCACATCGTCACCTTTGTGACAATCACACCGTGCACGTGTGACCCACTGTGATGACCACCCAGTACACAAGTGTCACACTGTGACGATCACACCGTATACGCGTGTCACACTGTGACGGCCACACCGTACACGCGTGTTACACTGTGACGGCCACACCGCACACGCGTGTTACACTGTGACGGCTACACCGTGCACGCGTGTTACACGGTGATGGACATACCGTGCACGCTGCCACACTGTGATGGACACACCGTGCACGCGTGTCACACTGTGACGGCCACACCGTACACGCGTGTTACACGGTGATGGACATACCGTGCACGCTGCCACACTGTGACTGACACACCGTGCACGCTGCCACACTGTTACGGACACACCGTGCACGCTACCACACTGTGACGGACACACCGTGGACGCTGCCACACTGTTACGGACACACCGTGCACGCTGCCACACTGTGACTGACACACCGTTCACGCTGCCACACTGTGACTGACACACCGTGCACGCTGCCACACTGTTACGGACACACCGTGCACGCTACCACACTGTGACGGACACACCGTGGACGCTGCCACACTGTTACGGACACACCGTGCACGCTGCCACACTGTGACTGACACACCGTTCACGCTGCCACACTGTTACGGACACACCGTGCACGCTGCCACACTGTGACTGACACACCGTGGACGCTGACGCCTGGTCCACGTGCTGGATCGAACTGTCCGCTTTAATCCAGTGTGCGGGTGAAATGGCAGCAGACCACACAAATTGTGTATCTTTTATCGGATTAAAAAAGACATGTAACGGATACTTTGGGCATAAGAACACTACAATAGACATCATACTGGATACGCCATGTGTGGTCACATAACATGTTGCTTTCCAACAAGAAAACCTAACATTGGTTCAACTTGGTCAGCTATGGAGCTCGGCACGAATGACATGCCTTCTCTCTCCTTTCTTGGATACGCCAGTAAGGATGACGATGCATTGTGACCGACCTCAGGCAGATTTTCAGGCAGATCACAGGTTCGGCTACAGGTCACAGGTCCGAGCATAGGTCACAGGTCACAGGTTCGATCACAGGGCACCGTTCCGGTTATAGGTCACCGGTCCGGCTACAGGTCACAGGTCCGGACCGTGGCGCAGTTAGCGCCTGCTCATCTCGGTTCACGTCAGCACCGTCCAGCTACTGGCGTCCGCCGTCCAATTTGTCGACGGTGGTGCCGGCCTGTCTCCACTCTGGCGTGCCACGTGACACCACGTTACGCCACGTGACACCACGTTACGCCACGTGACACCACATTACGCCACGTGACACCACGTTACGCCACGTGACACCACGTTACGCCACGTGACACCACGTTACGCCACGTGACACCACGTTACGCCACGTGATTACGCCACGTGATACCATGTTACGCCACACTACATCATGTGACCAGTTAATGATCTACGAACTAGTTTTCAACTACTTCGAGGAACAAAGTGACAAAATCCCCTCGGCCACCAATTTAAGTCTCCAATCTTGCCGTCCGTGGACGTCATAGTCGTATCAAAACAATGTTTGCTGATAGCGAGCGAGGGCAAAGCCTAAGCCAGAGACTCACCGAGGTCAGGCGACTCGCCGAGGTCAGGAGACTCGCCGGGTCCAGGAGACTCGCCGGGTCCAGGAGACTCGCCGGATCCAGGCGACTCGCCGGGTCCAGGAGACTCGCCGAGGTCAGGCGACTCGCCGGGTCCAGGAGACTCGCCGAGGTCAGGCGACTCGCGGGTCCAGGAGACTCGCCGGGTCCAGGAGACTCGCCGAGGTCAGGCGACTCGCCGAGGTCAGGCGACTCGCCGGGTCCAGGAGACTCGCCGAGGTCAGGCGACTCGCCGAGGTCAGGCGACTCGCCGAGGTCAGGCGACTCGCCGGGTCCAGGAGACTCGCCGAGTTCAGGCGACTCGCCGGGTCCAGGCAACTCGCCGAGTTCAGGCGACTCGCCGAGGTCAGGCGATTCGCCGAGGTCAGGCGATTCGCCGAGTTCAGGCGACTCGCCGAGGTCAGGCGACTCGCCGAGGTCAGGCGATTCGCCGAGTTCAGGCGACTCGCCGAGGTCAGGCGATTCGCCGAGGTCAGGCGATTCGCCGAGGTCAGGCGATTCGCCGAGGTCAGGCGATTCGCCGGGGTCAAGCGACTCGCCGGGTCTATCTGACAAGGATTTCGACTATCCGCAGAGTAGACAGGAATAGAAGAATTATGGGACACCGGGTAGACTGCGGTGGATGGAATATTATCGTAAACTGGGCACTCTTTTCAGACTGTGGAAGATCAGCATTCTGGAGAATACATGGAACAGAAGTGTACACAGGTGTGTTTATGTGGTAAACCAATTGAAATCGTGGACCATTGGTGCGCAGATTTCTTTGTCAATTGTTAGACAGCTTCTATTCCTGATCTTGCTCTTTTTCAAGCTTACCTGGGCCTTCTCCAAAATCGATTTCTGGACGTGTACCGAATTGCTGGAGAGAGCAGGATTCACATGGGGGATTTCCAGCAGATAGAGTAAACCCAGGAGACTTCAGTCGCACGTCAAGTACACACATACGGATGCCAACGTGACGCATGCGTGATGACGATTCGTATGCGTGATAACGATGACGGTCCAACAATTCCTGTTGGATTTTACATCAGCTTGACTGGTTGATTGACATTACGGCTCCACTGCGCGCTGGACATGATTGACTGAAACGACACCCATGTGCTTCGCTCGATGTCATTAATGACTACCAGTTGTCAACGGCTAATGACCTGTGAACAAAAACGTTGTGCACTACTTTGCGTTGAGAGCAACTAACAGAACCATTATCTGTCACCGCGGCGGCTCGTCCTTCAGTTTCATGCTCTTATTGCTTCCTTTCGGTCGTGTTGTATGCCCCCGTTGTTCCGTGCTCAAGTCTCAGGGCAATGATTTGTTGTGTCGTCCTATAAAAAGCCTATTATATTTTGTACCGCAGGTAGAAGGGAACCGCATTCCAGACACGCACTCAAGGCAGCTTTGTGAGAGCTCAGCAGCACCGATAAATGGAAGGCCAGGCAGCCGCAAGGGCTGTTAGTGGCGTGGCTCGTGATCCCAGATACTGACATCACGCAGTATAGACATGATCGGCCGGCCCGACAACGCCAGACACGCGCTGAAGTATACGGAGCTCGTCAGGACCGAGCCGGTTGCCGGAAGGGTGCCACATACCGGCGCCGCCAGACGTATGCAAGCTCGATTGATTTGCCAGCGCCGCCGCTGGACGAACTTGGCGAGAGCTGTCGGCGACAGCCGCTTTTCATCGTTCGACGAGGTCTCGCGTGCAGGCAGAGTGGAGAGCTGTCACCCCTCCCCAGTCGCCCATTCTGTCATATCCAAGCGCGCAAAAGAAACACCTCGGGATGCGGTCTGCGTCGTGACCGGTCTGGGCTGTGGAGTAACCTCAGGAATGGCATCTGTATGCATCGCTGAAGACTAGTGTGTGGTTCCATCATTTAGCGCTTGTGATGTGTGCGGGTGGGTCTATGCAGCTACGTGGCTGCAGAGTTGGAACACGCACGAGACCGAGGTCAGCATGCCTGTCGGTCATTCGGGTGGGCCGTGGCGGTCACTCATGTAACTCCGTTTAATCAAAAAAAAAACTTCCGTTTCGACACGGGCGGCTATCGTAACGCGTCGAACTCACTGACCGGCTGCTTGCCCGCACCGGCGCGGCGAGAGCCAGAGACCATGTCACCACCACCGGGCGGTCAACACACGCACAATATGGCAGCTGACACGGTACGGGCTCGGTACGGTGTCGTGCTGCGGGCGTGTCACCGGCCGCACACGTCCCGCAGCTGACCACGTGTCGTCCCGTCTCGGCACGGCACGGCGCCACGTGTCGTCTCGTCTCGTCTCGTCTCGGCACGGCACGGCGCCACGTGTCGTCTCGTCTCGGCACGGCACGGCACCACGTCTCGTCTCGGCACGGCACGGCACCACGTCTCGTCTCGGCACGGCACGGCACCACGTCTTGTCTCGGCACGGCACGGCGCCACGTGTCGTCTCGTCTCGGCACGGCACGACGCCACGTCTCATCTCGGCACGGCACGGCACCACGTCTCGTCTCGGCCCCCCTGGCGGCGAACCCACCTTTGGAGGGGCATCTAGCCCATTCAGTCGGACGTGTCGGCTCGTGCGTCCCGAGACACTCCGAACAGTTAGAGGGGGTGGAGGGCTCGCGCGCCCCGAGACCCTCTCCGGACAGTGAGAGAGGGGGTGGAGGGCTCGCGCGCCCCGAGACCCTCTCCGGACGGTGAGAGGGGGTGGAGGGCTCGCGCGCCCCGAGGCCCTCTCCGGACAGTGAGAGAGGGGGTGGAGGGCTCGCGCGCCCCGAGACCCTCTCCGGACAGTGAGAGAGGGGGTGGAGGGCTCGCGCGCCCCGAGGCCCTCTTCGAACGGTGGTGGGGTGGGGGCTCGCGCGCCCCGAGACCCTCTCCGAACAGTTAGAGGGGGTGGAGGGCTCGCGCGCCCCGAGGCCCTCTCCGGACAGTGAGAGAGGGGGTGGAGGGCTCGCGCGCCCCGAGACCCTCTCCGGACGGTGGTGGGGTGGGGGCTCGCGCGCCCCGAGACCCTCTCCGAACAGTGAGAGGGGGTGGAGGGCTCGCGCGCCCCGAGACCCTCTTCGGACAGTGAGAGAGGGGGTGGAGGGCTCGCGCGCCCCGAGACCCTCTTCGGACAGTGAGAGAGGGGGTGGAGGGCTCGCGCGCCCCGAGACCCTCTCCGGACAATGAGAGAGGGGATGGAGGGCTCGCGCGCCCCGAGACCCTCTCCGGACAGTGAGAGAGGGGGTGGGGGCTCGCGCGCCCCGAGGCCCTCTCCGGACAGTGAGAGAGGGGGTGGAGGGCTCGCGCGCCCCGAGACCCTCTCCGGACGGTGAGAGAGGGGGTGGAGGGCTCGCGCGCCCCGAGACCCTCTCCGGACGGTGGTGGGGGTGGAGGGGCTCGCGCGCCCCGAGACCCTCTCCGAACAGTGAGAGGGGGTGGAGGGCTCGCGCGCCCCGAGACCCTCTTCGGACAGTGAGCGAGGGGGTGGAGGGCTCGCGCGCCCCGAGACCCTCTTCGGACAGTGAGAGAGGGGGTGGAGGGCTCGCGCGCCCCGAGACCCTCTCCGGACAGTGAGAGAGGGGGTGGAGGGCTCGCGCGCCCCGAGACCCTCTCCGGACAGTGAGAGAGGGGGTGGGGGCTCGCGCGCCCCGAGGCCCTCTCCGGACGGTGAGAGAGGGGGTGGAGGGCTCGCGCGCCCCGAGACCCTCTCCGGACGGTGAGAGGGGGTGGAGGGCTCGCGCGCCCCGAGGCCCTCTCCGGACAGTGAGAGAGGGGTGGAGGGCTCGCGCGCCCCGAGACCCTCTCCGGACAGTGAGAGAGGGGGTGGAGGGCTCGCGCGCCCCGAGACCCTCTCCGGACGGTGGTGGGGTGGGGGCTCGCGCGCCCCGAGACCCTCTCCGAACAGTTAGAGGGGGTGGAGGGCTCGCGCGCCCCGAGGCCCTCTCCGGACAGTGAGAGGGGGTGGAGGGCTCGCGCGCCCCGAGGCCCTCTCCGAACAGTTAGAGGGGGTGGAGGGCTCGCGCGCCCCGAGACCCTCTCCGGACAGTGAGAGAGGGGGTGGAGGGCTCGCGCGCCCCGAGACCCTCTTCGGACAGTGAGGGTCGCGCCGACACGACGCGGTAACTGTGCTGCCAAATACTGCCAAATGTCACCGACGGCCGCCTAATTGACGGAGACGTGGCGAGGAACACCGTGATCGATGCCCGACGTAAGCTTGTCATACAATAATTGTGCGCGCCCATTCGATCACCGGATGTGAGAGAGAGAGAGAGGGAGAGAGAGAGAGAGAGGGTGAGGGCGTAGATTGCGTCCGAAGACCTTCCTTTACGGTACGCTGTATGTCTATCGATGGCAAATTAGTGATGCGGGGGCGACGTAGCTCCGCTATTCTTCTCCGCTGCACGAGGCCACGTTTCAGTAGCATGAGTTCAGTATCGCTACGATACGATACAGCATAGTACGGATCTTCTGCGGAAAGAGCATCCTTACTGATTTCGTTGACGCCTAATGCAGCGAATTTGGGCACCGTGTCAGTTCAGCGATGCGATGCTGCCTGCAGAGTGAAGCAGTAGGATAAACTCTGACACAGGGGCCCTGTGTCAGAGGCGCGGCCATGCCCACTCCCCTTAGCATTCAAAAAAGCAATCGATGAAACGAGAAATGTATATTTTAGATACATAAAACCCTAAATGTTCGGCGTGCTTTGCGCGCGGGAAGCATTCTCAATTACGTCACGTTTTCTTTGGTCGGGCCACGCTCTTAGGAAAATCACGATTGCATCACTACCTTAACCGACACAATCCAACGTTGATTATTGACTTCGGCGTCGATTGTAGATAAATAGATCAAAATGAGATCGGCACCATCTTAAAAAACTTAAATGTGTTACCACTGCAAGAATACAGCAAGCAGTAACCAAAGCTACACCTTGGGGTTGGAGCAGCAAAAAAATCACTTATATTGGTAAGAGGGTAATACAGTTTGTAACGTCATAGGAGCAGGGTAAACTGCTGGTGCACTTTCGTACCCAATGCATTGAGTCCTTAGTTCTGTTGCCATTATAGCTCGCTAGCTGGAATGGCATGGAATGGCAATGGCATCGTATGATGTGGTAGTGGTATCATATCGTATGGTAATAGAGCTCAATGGTAGTACATCAATGTTCTAATTGAACACCAGTGTCAAATGCCGCCTATTGATGAGGCGACTTTGCGAGCTGAACACCCACCCTCTGTGGATTACAGCCATCCTCCAATGTGGATTGCAGCCGCCCTCGACAGCACTGGGATGTGGATCACGGGGCCGCAAGATGGTGGCCCCGGCCGGGCAGGTACACGTGTGGAGTGGGTACGGCATCATAAGTGACACCAGGCTTCCACACCAGAGTTGACAGCGCTGTCGGGCGGTGTCCACTGGTCGGTCACAGCCGGGCGGTGTCCACTGGTCGGTCACAGCCGGGCGGTGTCCACTGGTCGGTCACAGCCGGGCGGTATCCACTGGTCGGTCACAGCCGAGCGGTGGCCTACACTGTGGGCCGGAACCGTCAGCGCGCCGCCGTCTGTGCAGTCGGCCGGCGCCTGGCAGAGGGCGGGGAAGGGGAGGGGTGGCGGGGCGCGCGTTTTTGGCCAGCTGTCCGCGTCGTCAGCCGGCAGCGGTGACGGCCTGTCACTCATCGTGACGGACGAGCGAAAAAAGCGGCAGACGCCTGACGGACGAGTGTCACGCGGCGGCCAACGGGGAGGCGGAGGGGCGGCCAACGGGGAGGCGGAGGGGCGGCCAACGGGCAGGCGGAGGGGCGGCCAACGGGCAGGCGGAGGGGCGGCCAACGGGCAGGCGGAGGGGCGGCCAACGGGCAGGCGGAGGGGCGGCCAACGGGCAGGCGGAGGGGCGGCCAACGGGCAGGCGGAGGGGCGGCCAACGGGGAAGCGGAGGGGCGGCCAACGGGGAGGCGGAGGGGCGGCCAACGGGCAAGCGGAGGGGCGGCCAACGGGGAGGCGGAGGGGCGGCCAACGGGCAGGCGGAGGGGCGGCCAACGGGCAGGCGGAGGGGCGGCCAACTGGAAGGCGGAGGGGCGGCCAACGGGGAGGCGGAGGGGCGGCCAACGGGCAGGCGGAGGGGCGGCCAACTGGAAGGCGGAGGGGCGGCCAACGGGCAGACGGAGGGGCGGCCAACGGGCAGGCGGAGGGGCGGCCAACGGGCAGGCGGAGGGGCGGCCAACGGGCAGGCGGAGGGGCGGCCAACTGGAAGGCGGAGGGGCGGCCAACTGGAAGGCGGAGGGGCGGCCAACTGGAAGGCGGAGGGGCGGCCGCCGCGCACCCTTCACCCACGAGTGAGGCGACAGAGAGGGTGGGCTGACTGGACGCACTCTTCAACCGCGGCTGAGGCGAGACAAGTGGGTGGGGTGGGGGTAACGGAGAGGAATGGGGGATGAAGACGCCGGAGGGAACAGAGCGAGTTAGCGCGGGCCCCGCCCAACACGCTGAGTAGGCTGCTTTTAATAGCGATTACAAATCACCATGAATCTATTAAACACAATGGAGACATGGGAATCACGACGAATTTTGAACAAGCATTGGGGACGTGTGTCGATTTTTGTATGCAACACCATAGATATGATGTTAAACTTCACAATATTTAGAGGGACGCGTCCCCCGTCCCCCAGCCCACAGCTTGTCGATGCCCACAAATGGGCTTCACCGGACTCTGGCGGTGAGTGACAACTCTGACCTCCGGCTGCAAGAAGACTGATCGAGCCGCAGTCAGTTCCGTGCCGGTCAGGTCACGTGTCACCTCACTGGTCTGCATAGCTTGGCGCCAGCTAAGACCTCACACTATCGCTCCAGGGTGCCGGGGGTCACCGTCAGGTCGCGTCCGATGATCACACCCGGTCGCAAGCTCGTGGCTCGTGCCATCGGCAGACAGACATCACCGCACTCGTCCCGCAAGTCTCGTGCGGACCGGCCGGGACAGCCGCCGCCAATAAAACACCGGCAATTTAAACTTTAAAAGCCGGCCGGCAGTTAAAGCGGCCCCCGCCGGGCCGACGGGTCCGAATTTCCTGGCGTTTCGTTAAGCCGTCCGGCCGATGATCATCAAACTGCTCGGAACACCAGTGGCGAATGACCGCGGCGGAAAGGTCGCCGCGGCCGGCGTCCGCCTCCCGCTCGATGGCCAGAGCTTGTCCACCGGGCGTTTACAGCCCACGTCTTCATAGCGGCCACGGCCGGACCACGGCCATAAAGGTGAGCCTGACAAACGGGCGCCAGAGGCGACCGCCACCATGGATACTGTGTCCCTTTGTGGCCGGTCCATAAACGGGTGGGTGAGCGGCAACCACAGGGCCTGCCGCTTCTGTCGCTCCTGTCGCGCGGCCTGCGCTGCACCGACCCGATTCGGGTTAGGTCGCGGCACCGTGAACCAGGAGCAGGTTATCGGGTTGGGTCGGGTCGGGTCGTGTCAGGAGGACGGCGACCCGGGGCCAAGGACCGTCAGCGTCGTGGCCGGGTGGCCGTCCTTCGCCTATGATTCGGGCCGCAGGCCGAGAATCGCGCCACGTCCGTCGGGGAGCGCGCGACGGTTTCCGTCGGCCGGCCAACGCCGTCGGTGTTCACACCGTCGACGCCGACGCCGGCTTTAAATCATCGTCGCCGCCAGCGCAGCCTCAACATCGGCCAACATGGGCCGCGCCAAAATTGATTTCCAAATAAGCGGGCCAGCCGAGCGGCGAGTGCAAGCCAGCATCCGTTGAGATAGGTCGGGCCGGGCCGGCAGCCAGCCAATCGAGCCACGGCGAGCCGCCGGCCACCGCCGCCTGCCGTGTCCACCCCACGACCGACAGCCCTCCCCCTCCCGGCTCACAGGCCAGCTCACATCCCGCCCTCTGGCTAACAGGCCAGCTCACATTCCGACCCCTCCTCACAGGTCAGCGCACATCCAGCCCCCGGCTCACAGGCCGGCTAACATCCCGCCCCGGCTGACAGGACAGCTCCGTGGGGCTTGTCCGGGTCACGGGTAAGCCTCAGGTCGCGGACCGTCTTAGAGGCTCTCGCCCGGGTCACGGGTCACCCACCGGCGGATGTCGATCGGACAGCAGCCTGGGGCCGCGCCTGGGTTACCGTCTGCTGCCCCCGGGACCGGATGGCCCACCGACGCTGCGCGGCCCCGTGTCCTCAGCAGGCCCGTCTGTGGCCACTCCGGGACGCCTCTGCACCATCTCTGAACCACCTCTGCCCCGGGCTGACTGTGCTGCACCGGTGCACTACCGCTCGCTCGACCACGACACTGCTGCTGGTGTTTTCTGTCGAGTCGGCCGGCCGGGAGCACGGGCTGACGCCTGGTTCGTCGCTGTGGTATCCGCCTCGCTGGAGCGGCGGCAGCGGCGCGTTTTGGTCGCCGTGATCGCACCTACTCCGCAGCCCTTGCTCTACCATGTGGTCGCGAGATTTGGTGGCACAGCGCCAGCCATGGGAATTGGCTCAGGCCTCCTGGTCGGCTGGGCTCTCCGGTAGTTTTCTGTCTGCGACCATGCGAGAGATGGAGCTGCTCTGTCGAAGGCCGGAAGGATTAACTCTGTCAGAGGACGGACGAAATGATCCATCTCTCCTGGCGAAGTCGGCTGTCTTCGTCTATCAATCACCCGGAAATATACGCTGCAGGCAAAAAAAAGAACAGAAAGAAGACTAGTCTCGTGGAGCGGTCAGCGTCGGCCGGTACCTCTACGGCTGATTGCCAATAGATGGTGCGAGTTTACCGGTGAAGCTGTCGCTGTGTTTTGAAAACAGCTGCATCATCGAGGCCCGGTGGAATGCGCTGCCGCGCCAGCCGGCCAGCCATCGACGCCCGTCTGTCCGTGCTCATCAACCACCCAGCTATCAAATGTTTTCCCATCTGTTATCAACCGTCCGTTGATCACACCGTCAGGTGCTCGCCTACTGTCCACCCGTCAAGCATGGCATCGTCACCAGTTAACAATGGTGTCGCCAACCGTCAGCCATGGTATCGCCATCCGTCAAACATGGCAACGTCACCAGCCAGCCATGGCATCGTAACCCGTCAACCATGCTATCATCACCCGCCAATCATCAACCATGCAATCGTCACCTGTCAACTATGCTAACATCACCCGCCAACTATTCCATCATCACCCGCCAACCATCAACCATGCAGTCGTCACCAGTCAACCATGCTATCGTCATGCGTCAACTATGCTATCATCACCTGTCAACCATGCTATCGTCACCCGTCAACTATGCTATTGTCACCGTCAACTATGATGTTGTCACCCGCCAACTATGATGTTGTCACCCGCCAAGTATGATGTTGTCACCCGCCAACTATGATATTGTCACCCGCCAACTATGATGTTGTCACCAGTCAACCATGCTATCGTCAATCGTCAGCTATGTATCCGGAAAGATATCGGACATAATTGCCAGGCATGTGGCCTCTAAAGCTTGCTACGAGTTATTTCGGGCCAGTTGGATTTCGCCAGAGTGACGCACCTCTGTATTTGTCTGCGATCACTGTAATGGTGTGTTAGTCACAGGTGCCACCCCGACACCCCTCAGAAGCTCGCTTCTCGAGACTCCCTCCCGGGAGCTCAACTGCTCGTCGGCTCGCTCCTTGAAACACAAACGAAGCCCCGCCGCTCCTTGCTCGTACTTGCGCGCCCCCTCTCCCCTCTCGTCTCTCACGACTCCTCTGCCGCAGACCCAGAAGCGCTCCTTCCCGGCAGACCTCTGTCGTAAACCCAGACACCCCGCGCTCGCCGACACTCCAGACTCCCCTCCCCTCCCCTCCGCCCCCACCTTCCCGGGCACCCCGCCCTCTGCCGATGCTGCTGCAGCTCAGCACGGTCTGTCCATCGCCGCGCCGGAGGATTGACGGCTATTGATCGCCGGCGGAGCCGGTGTGTGCGCGCCACGTCAGACGGTGACGCCGCCGACGGACCAGCCGACCGGCCGACGGACGGACCGACGGACGGACCGACGGACGGACGGACGGACGGACGGACGGACGGACGGACGGACGGACGGACGGACGGACGGACGGACGGACGGACGGACGGACGGACGGACGGACGGAACGACGGACGGACGGACGGGCAGATGGGCAGATGGGCAGATGGGCAGATGGACAGATGGGCAGATGGACAGATGGACAGATGGGCAGATGGACAGACGGACGGAGAGACAAGCAGGAGGACAAACGGACAAAGGCACACACAGACTGACGCACGGACCGCACGGCGGATCACAACAGACCGGTGAATGACAGCGCCGAGCAGCGGCACGCACGAGCCGTGCGGCGCAGTATCTCTCCGCCTGAGCCGCATGAGGGTGCGTTTTTCGCCAGCTGGCGGCCGACTCGAGCCCCCCTCAGCCGCGATGGGCGGCCCGCCGGCGCTCCAGTCGCGGCGACCGTGTACGGCGGCCACCGGGAGCGCGTGGACGCCGCCGTCGCGGCTTGGGGAGGCGATGGCGGCGCCAGCGCGGCGTGGCGCCGCTTTAACAGCAGCGGCGCCGCATTCGTCAGCACCCAATGATGCGGCGGATGGAGCGCCGTGGCAGGGGCACCGGCGGCTTTACGCCTCTCATTAGATATCGGCGATAAATCAGAGCCGGCCGGCGATAATCGCACCGCTCTGACTGGCATAGCTGTCTAGCTGTGACTGGCATCTGTCTCCCGCTGCGCCGGCATCGTCTGCGACTGGGCGGCCCGCCGTGGACCGACCGACGACGCGGCACGAGCAGGCGGCCAACGGTCGACCGACGGCCGTGACCGGGACGACAGCCGACCGGGGCGAGACAGGACTGCAAGGTGGCGCATTGTGGTCCGCGGTGGGAGGGTGGGGATTGTGGTTTTGGGTGGGAGGGGACTGGAGGGTGGGGATTGTGGTCTGGGGTGGGAAGGGACTGCAGTGTATGCATTATGATGCGCGGCGGTACAGAACTGGAGGGTTTGTGGTTCGGGGCGAGAGAGGCCTGGAGGGTGTGGACTGTGGTCCGCAATGGGAGATCAGTGATGTGGTAGCCGACGTATCAGCCGACGACTGTGCAGTGCGGGGCTCGTCCAGCCAGCTGACGAATCAGCCGGCGGCTGTGCAAGGCGGGGCTTGTCCACGAGCCGGTGGCGACAGGTGAGCAATGGTGGCGGCACAGGCAGTCATGACGCCACATCAGAGCGGCCAACGCCGGCCCCGCTGCACGCTACTTAGCCGCTGATGACTCCGCTTTCAAATCGCCGCAGAAACCAAATAGATTTAATCGGTGCGTACGACGCCTGACGCGCCCGATGTGCGGACATTTCCCGGTGGTGTCGGGCCGGTGATGCCAGGCTGGCGGCGGACACCATGTGAGTGGGTGGGGTGGTGATGCCAGGCTGGCGGCGGACACCATGTGAGTGGGTGGGGTGGTGATGCCAGGCTGGCGGCGGGCACCATGTGAGTGGGTGGGGTGGTGATGCCAGGCTGGCGGCGGACACCATGTGAGTGGGTGGGCCGGTGATGCCAGGCTGGCGGCGGACACCATGTGAGTGGGTGGGGTGGTGATGCCAGGCTGGCGGCGGACACCATGTGAGTGGGTGGGGTGGTGATGCCAGGCTGGCGGCGGGCACCATGTGAGTGGGTGGGGTGGTGATGCCAGGCTGGCGGCGGGCACCATGTGAGTGGGTGGGGCGGTGATGCCAGGCTGGCGGCGGACACCATGTGAGTGGGTGGGATGGTGATGCCAAGCTGGCGGCGGACACCATGTGAGTGGGTGGGGTGGTGATGCCAGGCTGGCGGCGGGCACCATGTGAGTGGGTGGGGTGGTGATGCCAGGCTGGCGGCGGGCACCATGTGAGTGGGTGGGGTGGTGATGCCAGGCTGGCGGCGGGCACCATGTGAGTGGGTGGGGTGGTGATGCCAGGCTGGCGGCGGGCACCATGTGAGTGGGTGGGGTGGTGATGCCAGGCTGGCGGCGGGCACCATGTGAGTGGGTGGGGTGGTGATGCCAGGCTGGCGGCGGGCACCATGTGAGTGGGGTGGTGATGCCAGGCTGGCGGCGGGCCCATGTGAGGGGGTGGGGTGGTGATGCCAGGCTGGCGGCGGACACCATGTGAGTGGGTGGGGTGGTGATGCCAGGCTGGCGGCGGGCACCATGTGAGTGGGTGGGGTGGTGATGCCAGGCTGGCGGCGGACACCATGTGAGTGGGTGGGGTGGTGATGCCAGGCTGGCGGCGGACACCATGTGAGTGGGTGGGGTGGTGATGCCAGGCTGGCGGCGGGCACCATGTGAGTGGGTGGGGTGGTGATGCCAGGCTGGCGGCGGACACCATGTGAGTGGGTGGGGTGGTGATGCCAGGCTGGCGGCGGACACCATGTGAGTGGGTGGGGTGGTGATGCCAGGCTGGCGGCGGACACCATGTGAGTGGGTGGGGTGGTGATGCCAGGCTGGCGGCGGACACCATGTGAGTGGGTGGGGTGGTGATGCCAGGCTGGCGGCGGACACCATGTGAGTGGGTGGGGTGGTGATGCCAGGCTGGCGGCGGACACCATGTGAGTGGGTGGGGTGGTGATGCCAGGCTGGCGGCGGGCACCATGTGAGTGGGTGGGGTGGTGATGCCAGGCTGGCGGCGGACACCATGTGAGTGGGTGGGGTGGTGATGCCAGGCTGGCGGCGGGCACCATGTGAGTGGGTGGGGTGGTGATGCCAGGCTGGCGGCGGGCACCATGTGAGTGGGTGGGGTGGTGATGCCAGGCTGGCGGCGGACACCATGTAGTGGGTGGGGTGGTGATGCCAGGCTGGCGGCGGACACCATGTGAGTGGGTGGGGTGGTGATGCCAGGCTGGCGGCGGGCACCATGTGAGTGGGTGGGGTGGTGATGCCAGGCTGGCGGCGGACACCATGTGAGTGGGTGGGGTGGTGATGCCAGGCTGGCGGCGGACACCATGTGAGTGGGTGGGGTGGTGATGCCAGGCTGGCGGCGGACACCATGTGAGTGGGTGGGGTGGTGATGCCAGGCTGGCGGCGGGCACCATGTGAGTGGGTGGGGTGGTGATGCCAGGCTGGCGGCGGACACCATGTGAGTGGGTGTGACGCTGCGCACGTGAGGCCCACGGGGTGCCATTTCCGCTTACGCCGCTCCGAAGTTGAGCTCTGCGCTGCATGCCAAGTTTCACCGTAAATGGCTCAAACGGTGGAAGCCGGGGTTTGGGGTAGGTAAGGCAATTCGACGACGAGGTTCGGGTCTGCGGTTCGGTGGCAAACCCGCCAAAAGTAATTCGCACTCGCCACCACGAACTAAGTTGATTCTGGTGCACGCGTAATCGGTCTGGCGAGGGTAAGATCGGTGACGAATATTACGCAACACGACGCGTGCTTCCTGACGCATGCGGCCATTCCTGAATTCCTCAGCTGCACCGCATAGTCGTAGTGCCGTCGTAGCCGGCGGCTCTTCACGCGTGACGGTGCGCTCCTGTGCCCGGAGGTGTCCACCCTGCATCCACGGCGGCAGCGCCGCCCGGCCACCGAGCGCACCACCCGGATCATGAGTGACGAATGTGACCTCGCGCGCCGCGACGAGACGGATGCGCCGCGGGCGACGGCCGACTGGCGCGCTGCAGACGAGCCAGCGCCGCCTCGGCTGCACGTCCGTCCGCCGTTCTTGTAAAAATGGCATAATGACGCTCTTCATCACCACAGAATCATAAACTGTCGCGCGTCAATACGGCTCATCGTGCGCCGCGCCGGCGCGGCAATCCGACCTCTAGCGGCACAAAGGGGAGCGATCAATCAGCCGACGGTGACTGGAGCCTTTGATCGACTGTTTGGCGCCGCTGGCGACGCTGTTTTTCCCCGTGTCATCGCGCGGATTGCGGTGGCGTGCAGCCGCGCGACGGCTGCGTCACGTCAGACGTGACGTGACGTGACGTCACGACCGTGGCACACGCCCCGCGGCTGTCAGCCGTCCGGCGGGCGTCACCCGGGAGCCTGCGACCGCGGATACCAGCGGACACAATCGAGTGTGTCGAGATCGCGGCCGTGAGTGAATGGAACCCAGGACAGAGAGGAAGCAGACAAACAAACATACGGATAGACAGACAAACATACGGACATACAGACTGACAATGGGACGAATAGAAGCATATAATCGAGAGGTCAACACGGAAAGGTACAGGGCCCCATAAGAGGATACAGGGGGCGGCACTAGACATGTACCCCCTCCCCCGTGGGAGGTGACGCCCTCCGGCCTGTAAAAGACGCTCCTCCGGGAAGGCTCGAGTGCCCCCATCGTTCAACAGATTCTTCAATCAGAGGCATCACCATGGAAGGAAGAGGTGCCACCTTTAGTGGACTAGAGTGCACCCCCTCCCCCAAGCCCACGACGCTTAACAGATCTTTAGCGAATGCGCCGTTCCGAAGGAATGGGGTGCCCTTCCAGACAAGTGTCCCCATTACAATACCCGAGTCCGACCCTGCGGTGGCTAGCTAACCCAACGTGCAGGAAGACATCCCACAATTAGCCCATGCACCAAACTCGTTCAAATCGGCTCAAAATTGTAGTGCACGACAGACATTGGCTCACCGACTCGATTGTCCACTGCAGAACCACATCGAGCATCACACTCTGCCGCTCCAAGCTTAGCAACTGTACTGCCAGAACATAAATCACAAGACAAAGCTCCAGGGATAAGTACAGCAAATATTACCCGAACATGATCGTCTCCGGCCTCCGAAGATCGATATGTACCGGAAATGTGCCCACAAGTTTTGCTCTCAGACAAGAGATACTGGCCGCCAGTCCTGCGGTCAGATTTCGCCGCGGGGAAGGAAGGGTCGGGGCGCCTCCCGTCCCCGTCCGCTTGTGTGCATCTGCCAGCGGGAAGCCTGGCTACCGCGGCCGGACGCGGCCAAGTTCAGGTGGCCTCCGGCAGTTTCGGGGAACAAGTCGTCCAGTGACTGATCTCAGGCAGATACGTGTCACTTTCAGATCACTTCCAAGGCGGGCCGGCGCCTTTGATGTCGGCGAGGCGCCAAAGACGAGAGACGGGCGGGCCGGCGTCCAATGGCCAGTGTCTCCGGCGATCGAAGCAGCAGATGCCTCTGGCCGTTATCATGACGTTCCCGGGGGACGGCTGAAGCCCCTTTTCGACGGCCGGGCCGCACGCTCAGGGGGAGAAATGCCACGGCCCCGTCACAGCCGCCAATGCAACAGCTCCACATCACCCATCACCTTATGACGTCATGGCCTAGCTCCACCTGTCTGGTTGCCACCATTTTTCGCTATCCCCCATGACGTCATTTTCATCCAAGTTTTGTTCGGGTCGTGGTACCGCCAATGGAGCGCCACCGATCAATGGCTCAGACAGAGGAGCGATAGGAATGATTATCTGAGCTGTGAGGGATTGGCACCACCCTAAAGACGCACGTTATTGCCTGCGAGCGGTCTTCTTGAAGATAATCGCCATATCTCCTGTACTTGTTACCCACCTGTTCACCGCCTATGGCGCCGTCACAACCGCTACGTGATGGACACATTACAATTGCAAGGTTTGGGTGCCGGATGTCTGAGTCGACTCATACTTCTGGCAGCCAGCGCCACTCTGTCGAAACCCGCTGACAGCTCTGCAAGTGTTGTCGACCACCGTGCCACCCCCCTCCCCTCCCCTCCCGAAGCATTGTCACGTCACGCGACCTGCAACTGATACCCGCGTGACCCGTGCGACGCCGCAGGGCATCAGTCGACATTGTTCTGTGACGACGTGGACAACTCGCTGCGCCAACATGACGCCACGCTTGTTGGACTTTTTATACTTTTATTTGAACCGTATCACTTGTGAGTAACACTGATAAAATCGCAATAAATGCTGAGCAAGCTTGATTCGCCAAGATCTCCTGTCTTCTGAGAAAACTACAAGATGCGAGTACTGGTGCTAATTGTGACCAAAGGTGAAATGCTATCGATGCACGAATGAATATTAGCGCATTCCTCTGGCGCCCTGGTCTCACAGGACGTGACCTCTGCCTGCTGGACGCAGCTAGTAGTAACCGCTCTGGAGAGTGGGTATATCTCGACACGCACCAAGTGCGTCTGTGATCCTGCGACTTCGCGGGCTCACACCTGTTGTGTTGAACGGCACCCACCGGACACCATTCCGGCGGTCTTCGTCACTCACCCGGAGCAGCAGGACAAAACGTCCTGCCCCTCAGCAGTCTGAACATGCAGTGACCCGTTTAGAGTAAGAGAAATTGTCGCAAACTCACGCCCAGAAGCCAACAACAAACAGGCACAGGATCAGAGGACGCCTGGAGTGCGATTACTAAATATATGCGGAAAAAATCGCTTTCTATCATGCTAAGTGACCGGAAGATGGGTGCACATCTTTGCGAGCTTCCCCTTCTACCCACTCTAATGCGTGAAAACCTGGGACCCAGTTTGGCGTCCAACAATGAGCAAGTTAACCATGGTGACGACAACTTTTGGTGATGATCCGGGAACAAAAGTCAGCCATCGGCGACGGTAGCTTTTGGCGATGATCCGGGAGGAGCGGCTTCCGACCAGATCCGGTCCGAGTTCCAGATCTTAGCTGTGCATGTCGGCGGCGGCGCCTCGGTGGCACCAGCGGCCGAAGCTGCGCCAGAGTCGTGCCACCGCCGCGCCTGAATCGTTTCACCGCTGCGTTGCCAGCTCTGCGCCTGAATACAGCCAGCGCTGCGCCAGAATCGTGCCACCGCTGCGCCTGAATCGCACCAGCTCTGTACCAGAATCGTGCCAGCGCTGTGCCAGAAACGTGCCGGCGCAATGACAGGCTGACTGACGCCGACGACTGGCCGCCTTGGAGCCTGGCGCCGGCTCGTGACACAAAGGAAAACGCCCAGTAACGCTTGATTCCACTTCACGTTCGGAAGCGGCGCCGGCGAGGTGGTCGGCGGCGGCCGGTCTCTGTCTCTTGTCTCTATTTATACATATATTGCACTATGCACACTGTAAATAGCAAAATCTCATGGAAGATGCTTCACTGCTTGCCCACGCCAGCACTGAAAAAAAACCTATCTCTTCGAAGTAGCACGGGGTGCAAAAGAAATGTTGACGTATGCGTGTCCGCCAGGGACGCTTCTTACCGCGTCGAACTGGCCGTACGCTCGATGGGTATGTGCTGCAGCGTTGCATGGCCTTAACAGAAGTGGCGAGAGGTGGCCGTGTCGCCGCCGAGCCTTGGTCAACACCCACACCTGTCGCCGAACACCTGACCGGGAGGCGCGGCTCTCGCCTGCCCTCTGACCAAGCGGCTCAGGTGTTGTTATCGCCTGACCCGCCAGCCAGACGATATTACACCGAACACTGCCGGAGCAGACCTTTCCGTCGGCGGAACGGCGACTTGGCGCGCAGGCGAACGGAGCGGACGCGCGCCGTCGAAATGAAATAGACACGGCGACGGCAGTCGCAAAGTTTCGCCTCAGTCGCTAGATGTGACAGATCCTAATTAAATTAATCCCACAGTCAGAAGTTGCGATAATTTCGCTCACAGGGGGCCGAGACTGGTGAGGCCGGCGGCCGCTCGCAGGAGCCGCCTGTTTTCGATATCTGTCAGAACTACATCTAACAAAGTTGCAGCACAGAAGTAAACATTTTCCGCGAGGGATAGTGTCGGGTAATTAGGGGCGGGATTCAGCGCGCGACGCATCGAAAAGTGGAAAGTGTCGGCGCTGCCCGAACTTGGCAACATGCATTCTTGCTCCAGCCGAATGCGAAACAAACGATACAGGCGGAATGGACATAACTTCTTGCACGCGTAAAATATCCGATAAAACGCAAGTTTCCCGCCGTGGCAGTTGAAAATAACCACAGCCACGACACGAAACTTGTGGCGGGAAAATAGGCGAGGCGCGCGGGCGCGCGATGCTCGCCAGGTGGCGATGACGTCGGGCGACTGAGACAAAGGTGGCTCTCCGGTGACTGCAGCAAGTCGTTGTACGTCAGCGCCAAGGCCTGTGCGGGGACAGCCACCGCACGCCCGACACAACACTAACTCATCACTGACACTTTACCATCGACCCGGCAAGTGGAAGCCGGATCGTGTCCTGCGCCCTATCGCACACTAAAAGACGAATAAAACGAATCGGCTCGCCGTGAAAGGCCGCTCGGACGGAGACGTCCCGCATGGACATAACTCGCCGCGCCCCCTGGGGGCGCCGACAACAAATCAAGACATTTTACGGCGGCCGCCATGTTTGATGAGATGACGTCACCGGCGTGCATGATAAATATTTGCCGGTGAAATATGCGGCCATTCGGCGGGCGGCGCGAGGTCGGCGATAATTTATGCGCGTCAATGGCTGTCTGTCTCGTTAAGCGGTGACGAATACCTAACGAACGGTCGTCCATTGTCATTAGGCGTGCTCGGAAGCCGCCCTGCCGTCCGGTTATGGTCGGCCCGCACCAGAGTCCGGCCCCGGCCGGCCGGTTATGGTCGGCCCGCACCAGAGTCCGGCCCCGGCCGGCCGGTTATGGTCGGCCCGCACCAGAGTCCGGCCCCTTATGGTCGGCCCGCACCAGAGTCCGGCCCCGGCCGGCCGGTTATGGTCGGCCCGCACCAGAGTCCGGCCCCGGCCGGCCGGTTATGGTCGGCCCGCACCAGAGTCCGGCCCCGGCCGGCCGGTTATGGTCGGCCCGCACCAGAGTCCGGCCCCGTCCGGCCGGTTATGGTCGGCCCGCACCAGAGTCCGGCTGGCCGGTCGGAGTCATTCAAGTGGGTCCGCTCTCGGCCACGCCGCGTCGCCGTCGACGAGCCCGCGTCGGGGCGACGCCGAGTGGTGCCTGTGCTGGCGCGGACTTCCTGGCTCAGGTCACGTATGCATATATATATATATATATATATATGTATATATATATATATATATATATATATATATATATATGTGTATATGTGTGTATGAATATTTGTGTGTGTGTGTGTGTGTGTGTGTGTGTGTGTGTGTGTTGGTGTATGTGTGTGTGTTGTGTGTGTGTGTGTGTGTGTGTGTGTGTGTGTGTGTGTGTGTGTGTGTGTGTGTGTGTGTGTGTGTGTGTGTGTGTGTGTGTGTGTGTGTGTGTGTGTGTGTGTGTGTGTGTGTGTGTGTGTGTGTGTGTGTGTGTGTGTGTGTGTGTGTGTGTGTGTGTGTGTGTGTGTGTGTGTGTGTGTGTGTGTGTGTGTGTGTGTGTGTGTGTGGTTGAAATTAGCGTAACCCTACAGAAATTAGCATAAGCAGGCACAAACACCGTACGTGAGCTGTCAAACCAAGTGATATCAGAGTTAGTGGGCTGAAAATGCGGTCATTTTGTTCGTTGCTTTTCGCGAGGGTCGTGAGAACTGAGGACGGGGTACAATCACCCATCCCCAAACTACGAGGCTTAAGGCGGAAGTCATCCCTCCCCCAACTCTAGATGAGCAACACACAAATCAATCTGGAGACTTCTGACCGGTACATGATTCGCTGACACCGGAGGGACCCCGGAGGACACCGGAGGCCCTTCACTGACACCAAAGGGACTCTGGAGGTCACGGCAGGCCCCCTTGGCCGATGTGGGATGTCCTACAAATATCGATGTGTTGGTCTTGCGCCTCCAGCTGGTCTACAGCATGTGTTGGTCTTGCGCCTCCAGCTGGTCTACAGCATGTGTTGGTCTTGCGCCTCCAGCTGGTCTACAGCAAGCATCATTTCTATTATATTTTCCAGCTCCTGAAAATGGAAACTTCCGTTCTGAAGGAGGTGCTACATGAAAGGAAGGTCCAGGCCCATATCTCCTCCCTCACCCTACTTGAAAAAAAATCGTTCCTATGCCCGTTTTGCACAACAAAGGCAGTATGAATGAACGTTATTTACACCCACGGTAATATAGCATACATCCTGTCATACGCACATGAAACAGTTTCCTCACTCATGTCCACCATGTGCACTTCTACACATCCCACGGTAAAGGTAACATATGCTACACCGACATGCCATTTCGAACAAAGGCACTTAGAACAAAGGCAGCTCAAGACTCACCAATTGTGGTTTGTACTGTTCACCACAGCCCATAGCCGACCGAGAGACCACAACAATTTATATGTAGCGAGATGGCCTGTGGGATGAGTGTAAATAACAGGCATCATGGATCCTCAATCGCACCGTTCACGGTGAATGGCATGTATTAATGCTACATCACCTTAATAAATACCTGACATATCAAATCTCCCCCGGGAATAAGTGGTTACACCGGCCAAGCAGCAACAAGCTGCACCATGGAATTACTGAACCCCGGGAATGCATTAATGCGATTGCGTGCTCCACCGTCAACGTGCTACTCTACGGTGTGGCACACCTGCTACCCACCGGTGGGGAAGGCTCAGTTTGTCGTCCTGGAGCACCCAAATTTCACCTCGGCTACAGGTAATCATGCGGTCAAATTTGTGCGGCAAGCTGCGCGGGGTGCTCTGGGATACCTACCCTCCTCCAGGTTCAGCAACAGCTACCGCTCATGGCGGCGGAGACGATGAGAGGGGGAGGGGTTAGAGTGGTAGTCGGCAAAGCCGCCAGGAATGACTCAAAATGAATTTGGATGATAAAAAGGTGGCATGTTCTTCATACAACTTCATTGAACAACAATCATTCAATTTAACCTGGATTGGATTTGAAAATGACAACGAAGAATGTTCGTTATTTATGTCTTAAGGTGCATCGACAGTAGGGCCAAAGTAGGACATTCTGCACAAAGTATGCGAATTAACATCAATCGAGAAAATCACAGCAGTAGCACTTATCTTTACAGATCACAACAGACCCATTCGTCGCCTATGACTTTGACGTTGCTAGTCGAGAACGGATTCCGAAACACGCTCGTTACCATTGCACATTCCCACAGTCACGATCGTTCTCCAGGCTGAGAGTACCGTCAGCTGATGGGTCCGCAGTCAATCTGAGCTGGCAGCCGAAGTAATTCGCACGGTCCAAGCAATCCTCATCACCATGTGTAGGTTCCTGCAGACGTGGCTGGCCAACAGCACAACTGGCGGCGGATGGTGAGTGTGTGTGGGGGGGGGGGGATCTGGCAGGGGCGCGATCCGCTCCTCTCCTTTCCTCTCGGTAACCGGTGGTGGCGAGGCTCGTCCTGAGCCTGCCGACCCGTCTGCCACGTCCATCACACACTGTCGGGTGGCGGGCCACTTCCGAACATCGGGTGATGTCCCCGTCCATCGTACCTGTCCGTCACTATCGTCCGCCACACTCCTCCGTCACATCCATTCGCCATTCTCGCCAGTCACTCTCGTCAGTCACTCTCGTACGTAACTATCGGTGGTCGTATTCAGTTTACACTCTTATCCACAACTCTCGTCCATCGCACCCGCCCGCCACACTCGTCCATCGCACCCGCCTGCCACACTCGTCCATCGCACCCGCCCGCCACACTCGTCCATCGCACCCGCCTGCCACACTCGTCCATCGCATCCGCCTGCCACACTCGTCCATCGCACCCGCCCGCCACACTCGTCCATCGCACCCGCCCGCCACACTCGTCCATCGCACCCGCCCGCCACACTCGCCCATCGCACCCGCCTGCCACACTCGTCCATCGCATCCGCCTGCCACACTCGTCCATCGCACCCGCCCGCCACACTCGTCCATCGCACCCGCCCGCCACACTCGTCCATCGCACTCGCCAGTCATATTCTTCAGTGCCACTCATCCGTCGCTCATATCCGTAGCTCTGGCCCGTCACACCCGCCCGTCATACTCGTCCATCACACCCGCCCGTCACACCCGCCCGTCACACTCGTCCATCGCACCCGCCCGTCACACCCGCACGTCACACCCGCCCGTCACACTCGTCCATCACACCCGTCCATCACACCCGCCCGTCACACTCGCCCGTCACACCCGCCCGTCACACTCGTCCGTCACACCCGCACGTCACACCCGCACGTCACACCCGCACGTCACACCCGCACGTCACACTCGTCCATCACGATGGCCGGCTCGCGTGAGCCGGCTGCGGAATGCGTCTGCGGTGTGACGGATGAATATTTTTATTAGCGGCATGCAGGCACTTCGCTGGTCGACACGGTGCGCCATTGTTCGCCGCAGAGACGGACGGCCGCGTGACACGGCGCAACGCCTGACACCCGACGCCTGACGCCTGACACCCGACGCCTGACGTCTGATGGACAGCCGGACACGGCGCAGAGCCTGACGCCTGACGGGCAGCCCGCCCGGACAGCAGCCTGACGCCTGCAACAATAACGGCAGGCTTGGACGGTCATACAGATGACAGCAGGGACGGTGGAAGCGGAGCATGGAGTGGCTGACGGACCGATGACAGGGACGGACGGCCACACAGCCGACAGCGGACGGGGGAGGCAGGAGGTCGGAGCGAGTCGCAAGTGGACCCACACCTTTGCCGGTCGCAGCAGCAGCGGAGGCGGTGGCATGGCGAACAGCGGCGGCAGAGGCGGGCGGGCACAGCCACCGCCCGGCCGCCGACTGGTCGGGAGCCGGGAGCCGACCGTAATTTGACGGCCGCCTGCCACTTCTTTCGCTCGTCTCATGATGACAATCTAAACAGGACGGTATTGACAGAGGAGGCAGAGGTTGGTCGCCGGCGCGCCGACTGTCCTGTTTACCCGTCGGGGCCCGGCTCGGCACGCCGCGCCGCCACCATCCACTGTTTAAATGAGATATCGGCATGTCGAGAGGCCTTCCGTTTTTGCTCCCGGTTGTCATCGACGTCCATCACACGGCGACGCACCTGTAAACACTGTGTTTCTGCGGACGGGCGGGCTCAAACATTGGCCGGCTGCCCGCACTCCTGTGAGACGCCAGTGCCAGTCGGACGCCCTTCGTCTGTCCGTCTGTCCGTCTGTCCGTCTGTCCGTCTGTCCGCCCAGCTGCCTGCAGGCCCACTGTATATTTGTGTGCGCGTTTGGGGACGTGTGAGGGCGAGAGCGCCGGCGTCTGCTAGGACGATGGGGTGGTGGGCTGTTGACTGCTACGCTATCGTGAGTGCGTGTGTGCGGTAGGGCTGCTGTATTTTGTGGTCGGTGTGCCGGTGTTTGGGCTGAGAGGAAGCACTCGTTCTTCGCGGTGCAATCCTGCAGAACATGGGTGCAGCGCAGTGGTGAGGTAGAAGTAAAACAGGGGTAGAATGAATCTCCAAGTGATACCGAAATCGTCTGAACTGGATGGTGATGTTGCTGGCAGAGAGGTATATTTTGATAAAGTTGTGAATACTCTTTCACAGTATACTGCATTCACCAGTAGCATCATGAAACATGTAAAACGTTTCACTGCATGAAACACGAATTCATCTGTCGGGGGATAAAATCTGCCTGTAAGGGCACCACCCGACTTTTGACCAATTCGCCCAAAAGTGACGATCATTACATGATTTCTCCCGTGCACACCGTATGGACGAGGAATGGCGAAACAATGGGAACTAATCGCCTTCACCTTGCGATGACCACGACCTTGACTGTGCCAAATTCCAGTCAATTGAGATGCCTTTGTCAGAACCAGGCTCAAATTAGACTCCACGCCACACCTACTCGAACGTGTACTCAGCTAAGTAGGCTACACATACATCTACATCTTTCGACCAGTGCATTGCGATCTGCGTTAACTGTGACATATATCGCTACGTCCCCTTCATCCCACTTCACTATGGGTCTATACCAGCCGCCTCACGCATCTGGTATATCTCACTCATCTCACGTTCCTGACACACCCTCCACCTGAGGGTGCCACTTGTCTGGTTTATCCAACCCGGCACATAATCCCCTCGCCCCACTTCCCTTACGCACTTGTAAATCCTACTAGTCCATCCCACTCGAACCAGCTGTCCGAGCTTCGTCCACCTGCCCCACGCGTCAGACGTGTCCGTCGTGTCATGAATCGTCTCACTCATCTCACCTACTGGGGCTGTGGTGCGGCGTCCCCCATTTGGGCCGCGTGTCCATCCCATCCCAGTCCTCCCACGCGACCACGTCCATCTCCAACGCCCCGGTCCATCCCATCCCAGTCCTCCCACGCGACCACGTCCATCTCAAACGCCCCGGTCCATCCCATCCCAGTCCTCCCACGCGACCACGTCCATCTCCAACGCCCCGGTCGGTTCCATCCCATCCCAGTCCTCCCACGCGACCACGTCCATCTCCAACGCCCCGGTCGGTTCCATCCCATCCGCCTCGAAAGCCATACACGCCTCCACTCAGCAGCTCGTCTGCACAGCTGTCGCGCAGCTCGTCTGCCCTCCCACCCCGTGCATCCCGTCCGAATCGCACCAGCGGGGGGAGGGCGATGAGGGGAAACCACTTCTCATCACTTTAAGTCATTGCTTCTTTTCTGTCGACAACAGCTCGCCGTCAAATCTCGTTCCCCTCCTTTGTCGTTGGCCTGTCCATCCATGTAAAAATCCCGGTTCCGCGCCTGACCTGCAGGGCCACCTGCCATACCCACTGCCACAGCTACAGCAGTGGTACGACCACCTGCCGCTGCCACAGCTACAGCAGTGGCTGCAGCGGGGCCGCCTCGCCGGCCGTCCACAGGCAGACGGCCGGTGGACGGCCGGTGGACGGCCGGTGGACGGCCGGTGGACGGCCGGTGGACGGCCGGTGGACGGCCGGTGGACGGCCGGTGGACGGCCGGTGGACGGCCGGCGGACGGCCGGTGGACGGCCGGCGGACGGCCGGTGGACGGCCGGTGGACGGCCGGTGGACGGCCGGCGGACGGCCGGCGGACGGCCGGCGCGCGGTGAGGCGGTGAGGCGGGCAGCCAGCAGCGGGCGGTGCCGGCCTCGGCGCGTGTCCTCGACTCGGCCGCTGCAAGTCATTACTGACAATAGCGGCCTGACGCTGACTGATGCCGCGTCTCACGTGACGACGTGACCGGCCGACCTGAGAGCGTCACCGCAGGCCGGCCGGCCGACCTGAGAGCGTCACCGCAGGCCGGCCGGCCGGCCGACACAGCTGGACAGATGGACAGGTGGACAGATGGACAGATGGAGCTGGACACATGCGCAAGATATACGAATGGGCAGGTGGTCAAATGGGCGAGCGAGAGCCACTTCCAACAGTCGAAGAACAGATGTATAGATGAAAAGACGGACAGGTAGACAGGCAGATGAACAAACAGACAGACAGACAACCAGACGGCCAGACAGACAGACAACCAGACAGCCAGACAGACAACTCGGTAGACAGAGATGTTCATAAGAAGTGTGTCTTGGGCTCAGGACGACATGAACCTATGGTGAATATACCACGAGCCAAGCGTACCCGAATGGCACGTTTCGCCGACCGAGACGTGCCACAGCGGACCGTCGCCTCACTCGCTAAGGTCATACATTAAGCGTTGCACAGCTTGCGAATGATCAACGTCAAGCTCATTTGCTTTATGTGTCGGGGATGGATTTTCAACTGAAGAGCCACAGCTGAGAATCCGAAAGAGAGTTGAACTGCTGCAATGTTCAAATGGGCGGAATCATAAGAAAGGCAATCATATTGTAATCGTGCACAATCATACAGACAGTAATCGCACCGAAAGCAATCGGGAAAGCAATCCAAGATCGTCAAATACAAACAAAGGATCGAAGCACCGCCGCCGCCAGACTGCCACAGACGCCTCAGCCACAGAAGCCTCAGCCACAAACGCCTCAGCCACAGACGCCTCAGCCACAGACGCCTCAAAGAAAAGATAGCAAGCTGCTTGCGGTCGTCGCAGAAAAAGTGTCATGAACGCTACTAATAGCATTGCCATGGTGATGGATGGCCAGGGTTATTTTCCGTTCAAGGCACAAAAAGTGCACGCCAGCAAGTGCTCACACGGAAGCGGACGGGGCGACAATGAGCCGCTTCAGCTTCAGAATCCGATGAAACATACGGCACCGAATACATTGACATACAACACCTGCGTGATCGTGTTGTCTATGCTAAACTGCAACAGACTTCAATTTATGCTAATTTTCAATGTCTCCTTAACACAAAAAGAAGTAAAATATACACAAAATGAAAGGTAATATACATATATATATATATGTATATACTGATAAACGGGTTGAATACTTTGCATATTCAGTGAGGATTCCAGAATATTTCCCCACGCCAAAACGAACAAGAAGTTTGTGTAATGCGTGAAGGGCGAGAAGATCTATGTACACACCGGAATGACCGCAACTCAAACGCATAGAACACATCACGAACAGTTGGCAACGTTCCCAGCCATGCAGTTGCATGCCTTGCAGCCACACACATTCGGCGAGCGTCCTCGCCGGCCGCAAACGCGAACCCACCGACCAGACACCAGGCCTCCAGGCCTCACCGGTCAGACAGCGTGTGTACGGCGCGTGCACGCCGGCCGTGAGCTACGCCGGCTCACGCATGCGTGACCGCATGTGTAAACACGGCTCGACATACACGGAGCCGGCGGCCTGGCCGGGCGCGCCAGCCGCCCCCAGCCGCGAGCGTCATCGCGCCGGCAGCCCCCAGCCGCGAGCGTCATCGCGCCGGCCGCTACCAGCCGCGAGCGTCATCGCGCCGGCCGCTACCAGCCGCGAGCGTCATCGCGCCGGCCGCCCCAGCCGCGAGCGTCATCGCGCCGGCCGCTCCCAGCCGCGAGCGTCATCGCGCCGGCAGCCCCCAGCCGCGAGCGTCATCGCGCCGGCCGCCCCAGCCGCGAGCGTCATCGCGCCGGCCGCCCCAGCCGCGAGCGTCATCGCGCCGGCCGCTACCAGCCGCGAGCGTCATCGCGCCGGCCGCCCCAGCCGGGAGCGTCATCAGGTCCTTTGTCAGACGGCCGGACAGCGGCGGACCGGCTTTTTGCCGGACGCACCGCCTGTCCGATGATCAAGCAGGTGGGAGAAATCACTCGTCACCTCTCGACCGGCACAAAGAGAAGGCCGGGCCGGCTGGGCAGCACGGCCGGCCACTATAGTGCCATCTGGTGGTGACTACTGGCCGCGTTGAGCGACAGTCGAGTCGACGTGGCTGCTTTGCGATGCCAATCTTTGCGAACGGCCGGCAGCACTCAAACTGGAGACGGCGTGACGTAGTATATCCCAGTTGTTGGTCTATGTCTGTGGTCGGCTCAGTGATGCAGAGCCGATCGCATAGGTCAAGTTAGAGGTCCAATCCAGACAATGAGTCTTGAAGGCAGACTTGAGGAGTCAGTCTTGGAGGTATATGCAGCTGAAATGTGCTTATAGTTTTTCCCGACGAAACTGACTGATTATCGTTCTATGACCTAGCCAAATCTAGAAGCCGGTGGATTTGGTGGCACGCTTCCAGGTCTGGCTTTGGTATCGAGCTGGTCCTGGCCTTGGCCCCCAGTATATATTGACGTCACTAATCGGCAACCACCGGGGGGGGGCAGTGTCCACTCGTGCCCCTCCCCTTCTCACTCGCTCGTCCACGCAGTATTGGTTTCAATAACGGGCCGAGTGCTATGGTTATAGCCCGTCGCCAATCTCTCACGCCGCTTGGTTGCGGGAGTACAGCAGCGACAGGTGCGACTCGAACCCACTACCTTTCGGCCGGGAAGTGAGCACCCTTCTCTTGGACGATTGGACGAACACCATCCTCTCTCACTCAACAGAGCCGAAAAGGCCGTGCCGAAAATGTACGGCCGTGTTATTTTCCCATTGTTTTGCTTCTGTCGGATCGGAACGACCCGATTCGGCTGCGATTCGCTACTAGATCGCTGTCGATCCGCGGCAAATCAAGCTGTCACCATTTTTTGTCGCCCGAAGCCTTTCACTGCCGACAATTAAGCCGGGCCCGCGCCCGCCCGGGTGGCCGGACCATCAAAACAAGCTGCCGGCGCGCCCCGTATTGATTTTCGCCGAGACATTTTCCTCTCATTTCTTCGAACGATAAATCACGGAAATGACAGCCATCAATCGCCGGATCAATAGTTGGACGGGCTGACGCCGGCTGCGGGCGTGTCAGCCGACGGACGCGAAGGTGGACGGGCCGCAGGCGAAGGACTGCAGAGAGCGAGACACGCCGCACGGAAAGACAGACGACGGACAGACGAAAGGAAGGAAGGAAGGATGGATGGATGGATAGAGGGGCAGGCAAAGAGGAGGAGGGATGGACAGACTAACGGAAGGACGATGGGCCGACGGAAACACGAAGGGAAGACGGACTGACGGAGGGAGAAGGATAGACAGACGGGTGGACAGACATACGAACGGAAAGATGGGTGAACGGATCATCAGATGAACTGAAGACGGGCACAATCACGCACCAACTGACTGAGACTGACAGACAGACAGACATGCTGACTGGCAGAAGGGCTAACAGACCGACAGACAGACGGACGAGTAGATAGATGGCTCATAGTTGCACATGCATGCGGACCCTTCACCTACCGGGCGGCCACGGACACGGGCTCGCCGTCGGCCTGGACACTGCCCAAAGGACACATCAAGGCTGTCCAGATGACCGATCGGCTGAGCCGGGCCGACAGTGACGCGCCGGGACGGGCCGACACCACAATGCAGCACGTACATGACGTCCACCCGGACGACCGGCAGCGCGCCCGGCCCACGACGCAGTGACAACCGCCGGCCGCCCGGCCCACCTCGCAGCGACACGGCCGGTTGGTCGGCTGCACCACGACAGCAGCCGCCCGGCCGCGTGTGTCGCGACGCTCCCGCCGCCGCCGCCGCCGCTGGGACGCCTGGCGTCACCTCGCGCGAAGACACGGCCGAGCCCGGCGGCTCGGTCGAGAGCGAGCCATTATGCGGGATGTTGGTAATATTCGGACCGCCGCGCTCGGTCAGGTGTAGAGAACAAAGCAGCTGATAAGAGGCAGGAGAGTTGTCACTCGGGCCGGCAACGACAATGGCAACAGGATAGTCGGTACGGTGGACTGCAGGGTCAACACCAGGACAGACGGCATGGTGATCACCAGAACGGACTGCAAGGCCAACATCACGACAGAAGGCAGGTCAGACGGCAGTGTGAACACCGGGGTAGAAGACAGGGCAGACGGCAGGATTCGCACAGAAGCATACATCTGTCGTCTGGTACAGTTGACGGGATTTATTGAGTGTGCCTAAATATGCATGACTTCGGAGCACGCAATATGCCGACAAATCGCTGCTGCACCGCGGGATCCGGAACCAAGACAGCGTTAGGAGCTCGCCACGGCAGCAGCAAGTGGAGAGTTGTGTGCCCGGGAAAGTTAGTTGGCCCTCGGGCAGCTGCAGCACACGGCTTGTTGTTCGACTGGACAAGGCGGGTTCGAGTCCGGACACGGGCGACATTTTCACTTCAGCTAGCAGCTGGCATCTGACTAGATGCAATTTCAGCTAACAAGGCAGCGCCCGAGCACACCAAGCCATTACAACAAATCGACTACTGATCACCGTACGATCCAGCAGTAGCATCAGTGTCTAAACAACAAGTCCAGCTAAACAATACCACACATCCAGCAGTAGCATCAGTGTCTAAACAACAAGTCCAGCTAAACAATACCCCGATCGAGACGCAGTTGTGCACGCAGTTGTGCATACAAAAGTGAGGAACGGCAGTTTTCGAACCAATTCAACCTGGAGCGCAACAACCACACATGCAGCGTCCGCAGCAATATCAGCTGATAACGATCTGTGACGCCAAGAGAGCGGCTCCACTCTCCGCGCCCCACGTCGTCCTTCTGCACTTCGGACCGACCTGGCGACAGACAAACGGCAGCCGGGTAGCTGTCGGTGCCCACCCCGTTTCCGGTCGGTATCGACGCCGGCGTCGCGCGGTGGTCGGCGTCGCGCGCGCGCCGGAGCTGTCTGAGCCGGCGGCGGTGATGGACGTGAGGCCGACCCAATCGATGAGGCCGGATCAGCGTCCGGCGGCGAATGGCAATCGGCCACACTGGACACCGACCGCCACTGACGCGGGATAGACACCAGGATATACGGCGGGGTGGACACCGACCGCCACTGACGAGGGATAGACACCAGGATATACGGCGGGGTGGACACCGACCGCCACTGACGCGGGATAGACACCAGGATATACGGCGGGGTGGACACCGACCGCCACTGACGAGGGATAGACACCAGGATATACGGCGGGGTGGACACCGACCGCCACTGACGAGGGATAGACACCAGGATATACGGCGGGGTGGACACCGACCGCCACTGACGAGGGATAGACACCAGGATATACGGCGGGGTGGACACCGACCGCCACTGACGCGGGATAGACACCAGGATATACGGCGGGGTGGACACCGACCGCCACTGACGCGGGATAGACACCAGGATATACGGCGGGGTGGACACCGACCGCCACTGACGAGGGATAGACACCAGGATATACGGCGGGGTGGACACCGACCGCCACTGACGAAAACAAAAAAAAAAAAGGCGGGGTGGACACCGACCAGGGGGATAGACACCAGGATATACGGCGGGGTGGACACCGACCGCCACTGACGCGGGATAAGACACCAGGATATACGGCGGGGTGGACACCGACCGCCACTGACGCGGGATAGACACCAGGATATACGGCGGGGTGGACACCGACCGCCACTGACGCGGGATAGACACCAGGATATACGGCGGGGTGGACACCGACCGCCACTGACGCGGGATAGACACCAGGATATACGGCGGGGTGGACACCGACCGCCACTGACGCGGGAAAGACACCAGGATATACGGCGGGGTGGACACTGACCGCCACTGACGCGGGATAGACACCAGGATATACGGCGGGGTGGACACCGACCGCCACTGACGGGCCGACTGATGCGGGATAAACGACAGGAGCGGCGACAGGATGGACAGCAAGAGTGCCGGCACTATAGACGACAGGAGTGACGTGGGAGACGGTAGGAGTGACGGAAGTGGTGATAGAAGTGGCATGGGAGTGACGCTAGCATGGACATCGGGACAGACGGCAGGAGTGACAGGGGTGGCAAGAGTGACGGCAGGGGTGACGCGAGCTCAACGGAGCGGACAGAGACGCGACGAGACGGACAGAAACACCGGCTATACCAGAGACGGACCGGGGACTGGCTATAAGGGGAAGGCAGATGGGAGGACAGACATTGTCGACAGCAGGAATATGGACGAAAAGCAGACAAGAACACAGGCAGGCGGAGGAATAAACAAGACGACCGACAACGGGATGCACGGGTGGGCACAAGGAAGACCCGACGTGAGAACAGGCGGAGAAGACCGACGGAAAAGTATCGGCCGGCCTGATAATGGACGAAGACCATAAGTGTGGCGAGAGCACCACAAAAATAGGCGACAGGATAGACACAAAGAAAAGCGGTATGACCAACGCAGTCGATGTGCTTCTAGGCCCAAACAATCCCCCAGACACAGAGAAGGGGGGAAACACCCACGGTAAGACCCGACCGCCCACCGATAAAATCGGCCGGAGGTCGGTTTCGAGGGTCTGTGAAGGCCGGAGGGCGACGAGCGGTCGTGGCCAGAGGACGCTTGGCAGCGATGACCAAACCTAACCTAATCTGACATCAGGGGTGGGTGGAGGCACATGCCACACTGGTAGCGGTGCCGTTCTGGTGTACTCTGTACTCTGTAATCTGACATCAGGGGTGGGTGGAGGCACATGCCACACCGGTAGCGGTGCCGTTCTGGTGTACTCTGTATTCTGTGGTACTCTGTACTCTGTAATCTGACATCAGGGGTGGGTGGAGGCACATGCCACACTGGTAGCGGTGCCGTTCTGGTGTACTCTGTACTCTGTAATCTGACATCAGGGTGGGTGGAGGCACATGCAACACCGGTAGCGGTGCCGTTCTGGTGTACTCTGTACTCGGTGTACTCTGTACTCTGTAATCTGACATCAGGGGTGGGTGGAGGCACATGCCACACCGGTAGCGGTGCCGTTCTGGTGTACTCTGTACTCTGTAATCTGACATCAGGGGTGGGTGGAGGCACATGCCACACTGGTAGCGGTGCCGTTCTGGTGTACTCTGTACTCTGTAATCTGACATCAGGGGTGGGTGGAGGCACATGCAACACCGGTAGCGGTGCCGTTCTGGTGTACTCTGTACTCTGGTGTACTCTGTACTCTGTAATCTGACATCAGGGGTGGGTGGAGGCACATGCCACACCGGTAGCGGTGCCGTTCTGGTGTACTCTGTACTCTGTAATCTGACATCAGGGGTGGGTGGAGGCACATGCCACACTGGTAGCGGTGCCGTTCTGGTGTACTCTGTACTCTGTAATCTGACATCAGGGGTGGGTGGAGGCACATGCCACACTGGTAGCGGTGCCGTTCTGGTGTACTCTGTACTCTGTAATCTGACATCAGGGGTGGGTGGAGGCACATGCCACACTGGTAGCGGTGCCGTTCTGGTGTCGGCCGCCGGCACGAGCGCGTCGGTCGGCCGGCTGCCGAGCCGAAGGTCGCCGCCGGCCAATCCATCAGGTGATCACGAACATTTGACACAGTTTAACGGCTAAACAAGCGCGGACCTTGACGGACGGACGGTGTTGTCGCGGCCCGGTCGGCGCCGCCGCTCGTCGTGATGGATGCACGGCTCAGCCTTCGCCCGCTCACATCAAGATTGATGCCGGCCGCCAGCACCGTGAGTCACCGGGAGACAGGCCGAGTCACCGGAGACACCGGGACCCAGTCCCAGTCATCGGAGACACCGGGACCCAGTCCCAGTCATCGGAGACACCGGGACCCAGTCCCAGTCATCGGAGACACCGTCAGTCGTTGGATACGCCGGGAGTCAGCCCGAGTCATCGGAGACACCGTGAGTCATGGAGATTGGTTGGTTGGTTATGAGTTTTAGGGCGCATCTACCAGGTTTGGTCATTTAGCGCCCATAACTAATGGTTTGCTACTTGCTAAAAATAATCAAGCCTTCTTCCGAAGTATACATGTACGCCGTTTCACACACCTATGTCGCATCCTTAAATATACATAAACGACAAAAGCTCATTACAGTAGTGGACAGATTACATGGAGCTTGATGTCGGAGATATATTCAGATAGTTTGCCCGTGTGGATAGAACGCGAATCGTCCCCTAAAATGTCAGTAAGAGTAAGTGAGTTTACTCGTCATCCAAAATGCCGTCTTCGCTGCACTCCAAAGCGGGGACATGACAACAGGACATGACGCAGTTTGAGGGGTGCATCACGACAGTCGCATATCGGCCTGGGCTCATTAATCAGTAAATAAATATAGGTGACGTATGTGGGCCCTATCCTCAGTCTAGGCAGTACTATTTTTTGCCTTTTTATAGTACTATTTTTTGCCTATTAGTACTATTTTTTATAGCACTTGGCCACCCATCAAGTATGGAGCCTCGAAACACCAGGAGTCAGCCCGAGTCGTCGGAGACACCAGGAGTCAGCCCGAGTCGTCGGAGACACCGGAGTCAGCCCGAGTCGTCGGAGACACCAGGAGTCAGCCCGAGTCGTCGGAGACACCAGGAGTCAGCCCGAGTCGTCGGAGACACCGGAGTCAGCCCGAGTCGTCGGAGACACCAGGAGTCAGCCCGAGTCGTCGGAGACACCGGAGTCAGCCCGAGTCGTCGGAGACACCGGGAGTCAGCCCGAGTCGTCGGAGACACCGAGAGTCAGCCCGAGTCATCGGAGACACCGGAGTCAGCCCGAGTCATCGGAGACACCAGGAGTCAGCCCGAGTCGTCGGAGACACCGGAGTCAGCCCGAGTCGTCGGAGACACCAGGAGTCAGCCCGAGTCGTCGGAGACACCGGGAGCAAACCGGCGTCACCTGAGACATGGAATCGATTGAAGTCATTCGAGCTACCTGGAATCGGCTGGAGTTCTGACCATCAGCTCCAGCTGGAATCATCAACGTTGGACATCCAGAGTCAACTGGGCTCAACAGAATCAGCCATCCAAAACTGAACCATCAAACGCACTCGATACGCACTGCGGTGATCAAATGGGACGACCTGTTTGAGTTAACGAATGGCCCGGGAGCAGGCTGGATTAATTTAAATTATACAATATACTTATGGGTTGACGAAGAAGCCAAGACACTCGTGAGTCGAGTGGGGAGATCAGAGGTTTGTTTGTTTATTGGGTGGTTCACGACGCACTTTATGCACATTCACGGCTAATGGCGCAGCCCACGCTGTTTTGCCAGTGGGCCGCGGGATTGGGAAATGTCCTGAGCGGCGCTAGTGTCGAACCCAGGACCTTTGGTACCCATAGCCTGACACCTTAACCACTCGGCCATCCCCGCCCCGGGGAGCTGAGAGGACTCGGGGGGGGGGGGTCGGTAGTTGTCAGAAACTAGCTAGAGGCTGAAAAGGTTGAGATCTAGCTCAGAGGTTGGACGAGCACAGGACGCCGGGATCATAAAAACGTGGAGATCTTCTGGGAACATGGAAGCGAACTGTCGAAAGCTGTCGGGAACCACCAGGTCCATTAGGCTGATCAGAGCCGATGGGGACTCGTGTATGCCCTCGGGCAGGGATCCAGAGTCGGCGTGAATGCGAGGCATCCAGGGGCCGCCCGGGCATACGTGAAACCGTTCGGCGCCGGCAGCAGCTACAGTCCCATTGGACGTCCTCCAGAGGGGAGGGAACGGGCGTCGAGGAGCGCGGTGACGTCGGGACGTCGGATGGCGGTGAGCATGCGACGCTGGCGCGGTTGATTGGAGCTAGGAATCACGTGGGTCGTGCGTGACTCCACGTCGTTACGGAGAACCCGCGGCCCGTGGCCACCGCTCGGTGCTTGTAGCCACGGCTTGGCGACCGTCCGGTCACGACTCGGTCACTGCCCTGCCACTGCCGTGCCACTGCTCTGCTACTGCCCTGCCAGTGCCCTGCCACTGCCCTACTACTGCCCTGCCACTGCCCTGCCACTGCCCTTCTACTTCCTGGTCACTGCCCTGCTACTGCCCTGCTACTACCCTGCCACTGCCGTGCCACTGCCCTGCTACTGCCCTGCTACTACCCTGCTACTACCCTGTCACTGCCCTGCCTCTGCCCAGCCTCTGCCCTGCCTCTGCCCTCCTGCCCTCCTACTGCTCTGCTACTGCCCTGCCACTGCCCTGCTACTGCCCTGTCACTGCCACTGCCCTGCCACAGCCCGACCACTGCCCGCTGCCACCGTTGCGAGCTGGTCGGGTGCCGCGCAGGGTTGGTATTGGGCCGACAGACGACGCCGGGGCTGGTGTTCAGAGTTGGTGTTCAGGGCTGGTGTTGGACCGACAGGCTGGTGCTGGCGCTGGGCCGACAGACCCACCTGCCACCCGTCACCAATGTCGGCCAGGACATGTCGTGACAGGGGCGCCGCGGCATTTCACCAAGTCTACCGAAGATTAGCCGGGTTCCGCACGCCGATTCTTCAGGTGGTGGTGGATTGGAGTTTAGGGGCGCGTCGACATCTAGGGTCATTTTGTGCCCATGATTATTGAGGTGCAAACCCGATGGAGAAGGGTGCTTAATGCAGCGTCAGAACTCCATCCCTCCGGGGACGTGTGCTGTGAGTGAGCCACTCAATTTCTCAAGCCGGCACCGCAGCCAGATGAAAATTCGCGATAACTCACATGAAGCACGCCCGATGCTTTATGAAACCGGTTGGAATGAAATGCATTTATCTGTTATGAGGCTGCCCAGCGTTGAAGGACCACCTCTATAAGATCCGATGTTTAATTTAGGAGATACGAGGGCAAATCAGCCACTGAGCGGACGATGGCTCCAAAAACAAATTCACGCATACAGCCCTGATTAGTAACCGACCACAATAGACGACGTACCTTTGGACTATCCAGCAGATTGCATCAGTTTCGTATCGGTTCTGGTATTCCCGGACCTCGATTCGCCACACGCCATGCAGGCACAATTATGCACGCACCTCGTCTCAGCTCATCACCTGACATTCTTCACTCTCTTCCCCGAATCATTTGATCAGCGGATTAGAGATATTCGGACCACGCGCCGGGCGGCTCCGGCAGGAGCTCCGGCAGCAGCTCCGGCGGCAGCTCCGGCGGCAGCTCCCGCAGCAGCTCCCGCAGCAGCTCCCGCAGCAGCTCCCGCAGCAGCTCCGGCGGCAGCTCCAACAGAGCGTCACGCCGAGGCAGCGGCCGGCCGCGCCGCTCTCGCCGCCGGCGACAAATGAGCCGCGCCGCGTCCGTCACGGCCGCCGCCGGCTGCCAACTCCGGCGGCGAGCTGTCGCCGGCGACGGGCGTCCTTCTCGACGAGTCGGCGGCGGCGGAGCGGCCGTCATGGCCAGGTGATTTAGCGGCGGCGTGGTCGGCGGGCCGGCTGGAGACCGACGGCGACAACTGCACCCGACGTGGGCGCGAGTAACGAGAGCCGAAATGAGCCGACCGGCCGGCGCACGGTGGAGCCGTGCGGCGCGCGCATTTTACGGGCTGATATTCGCCGCCGGCCGGCGATGACCGGTGCGGATGATGACATGGGGGCCGGGGGAGAGGAGGTGCTCGTCCGCCAGCGCGCTCGCCGGCCGTACACGACACGACAGTGCTCGGAATGCCGGACATATGTCGCGCGCCGACATCACACTCGCGCACGGCGACACCGGGTGCATGCATACTGCATGTGCAATCCGTGCGTGCTTGGTGCATGTCGGCGCGCACGTGCACATGCACGCCGACACGGCGAGTCGCAACCGAAGACGACAGCTTGCTAGTTGGCCCGGACGCAGTTCTTTTCGGCGGGTACACATTCGGGCAAGTTGCGTGGCCGCCGGCCGTTGAGAACCGGTCTCACGGACGGGCGGCCCGCGGTGTCCGGCCGGCGCAGGGCGTGGCGGGCGGCGGGCGGCGGGCGGCGGGCGGCGGGCGGCGAGCGGCGGGCGCGTCACCAAGTCGTCACGACATACGGTGTGTCCGACGGCGGCAGGTCGGCGGCCCGTGCGGCCGCCTGTTGTTGCTGTCCGCCGGCCGGAAAGCAATCACAACAGCAGCGAACTTGTCGGCCTTAAATCGCGCCAACTTGGCGGCGGCGCGCCGGCCGCTCGCGCCATAACGACGACTCACGCGCGGCGGCGCGCCATCTCCGGCAACGACCACCGCTCGGAACGTGGCCCCGCCGCCACCCGCGCGCCGCCGCCGTTAAGCCCACCGGCGCGCAGAGGTAACCTTTAATCCCTGAGCCGCCGTCGTCGGCCGGCCTGCGTCATCAGGCCGACAAACAGACCGACGGAGAGTCGTTCCGCGGCCGCCCTATTATGTCCGTTACCATTTCAATTTGGCCAAATAGCCGGCCGAAAGAGGCGAGTCCTATTATGGAGTAGATGAATTTGTGATAAACGGCGACGGTAGCCGTTAGGATGCACCGCCAGACAAGAAACAAGTGTGCCAGAAGCGATTAGGGGCTTGCGAAAATGCCCTCAGGGAACATCGCCGGGCGGGGTCGCCGCTTCTGGCGAGCATGCAGGTGAAATGTGGCGCCGGCGGCCGCCAGAAAATAAGGCAGTTCGGAGGCTTAGCTAAGAGATTGACCAGGCGGCGCGCGAAATAAGGCGGCACACAAACGAGCCATCGCGCCATGCGGCAGCCGGGCCGGCTGAGTGGTGAACATCGTCGCCAAACAACGAGATCACGTGCCGCGCAGGACGCGGAGGTTATCCTTGAGCCCGCGGCAGAACTACGACCCAGCATCACCGGTAGAATGCAGAAGTCGTGAACCCAGAAGTTGTTACGCAGCCACCCGACAGCCAACTGGTGAAGTTGTTCAAACTTCTGATGCAATTGCTGGCGGTACTTTTGAGTAGGCACTGATGTGCTGCCAGATTCCAGATGGTGTCTGACCCGTGTATTGACGTGGGGCTGGTGCTAGTCCCCCGAAGTCTAGCAGGTGGTGGTCAAGCAAATTGATATGGTGTTTCGAGCACCGTCTGTGCATACAGACATTTCACCCGCATGATTCCCAGCCCGTTTGGACTAAGGTGTTTGTATTGCTTGGCGGTTCGCTCACATCCATCTACGTTGATATCTTCCGTGCCGATTGGCCAAATTAAAAACACACAGTGAAGCGTCGCTGAATAAAACTGTGTGCATGGCGGGAGTGGGAGCAATCGCGTACGTGTGACCGCACAGCTCCAGGATTAAGACGACGCTGCCTTGTTAAGACCCTGTTCTATTAAACAGAACGAGGGTCTCACACCAGCTCGCCATCCGAAGTCACAAAATAGCCACCAGACGCCAAGACATTGGCGGAGGGTGCTGTCGCGGCGGCACCGACTCGCCGGTTGAGCTGGGGGAGGGGAGGGGGAGGGGGTGACAGGACGGCGCGTCGGGTATGCCTGTCTGGCGGAGGGCTGGGTCTTGTTTCCGCCGCCGCAGGCCTGTCGGCGGCGGGCGGCCGCCGACTGGCGGGCCGTGACCGCCAGCCTCTTTTGCGGCAGCTTTGTTTCAGCCGGTCGTCGTCGCGTCGCCGCCGCTTCCGCGCGCACTTCCGCGCGCGCGTCCGGAAAGAGCGGGCGCGCCGGCCGAAAAACGTTGTCGCCGCTGATGATTTTCTTTTCATTCGTGCACCAAAATGTGCTGGCCGGCGGCGGGCGACACGGCGCGTCGCCGCCCGCACTGACAGAGTGGTAATTGTTGTCAATAAGCGGCGAGGACCACTTCCGACACTGCGCACAAAGCCGGCCGGACGCTGGCTGCCGATGAAAAACGCCGCCGGCGGTCGCAGCGTCAGCGAAATGCTGTCCGCTGCCGCCCGTCGAAACCGCGCGAAATCCACCAAATCGGCGCGATTAAACAAACAGCCGGCGGCGATCCAGCGATGACCGCGTCGCCACCATTCTGTATCGCCGCGCGCAACGATAAATTACCCGTTTGTGTTTGCCTTGGCGCTGGTCGGCCGCTGCCGGCCGCCAGACGGCCTAATCTAACTCCGTCAAATCTCTCCACGCCACATTATTTCAATCAACACCTAAACATGTCGCCCGCGGCGCGTATCCATCACGCAGTGACGACCTGCGAAGCCGGGCATCGCTTCGAGTCACGTCGCCGGTCCCGACCTGCCCGGACGACCATGCACGATTGGCGCAAAAGGCCGGCTGGGCGGTATCGCCTGACCGACGGTGTGGCGGCGGAGTGGCGCGCCGTGCGGACCACTCCGCGGCGGAGTGTGGCGCGCCGTGCGGACCACTCCGCGGCGGAGTGTGGCGCGCTGTGCGGACCACTCCGCGGCGGTGTGTGGCGCGCCGTGCGGACCACTCCGCGGCGGTGTGTGGCGCGCCGTGCGGACCACTCCGCGGCGGTGTGTGGCGCGCCGTGCGGACCACTCCGCGGCGGTGTGTGGCGCGCCGTGCGGACCACTCCGCGGCGGAGTGTGGCGCGCCGTGCGGACCACTCCGCGGCGGTGTGTGGCGCGCCGTGCGGACCACTCCGCGGCGGTGTGTGGCGCGCCGGGCGGACCACTCCGCGGCGGAGTGTGGCGCGCCGTGCGGACCACTCCGCGGCGGTGTGTGGCGCGCCGTGCGGACCACTCCGCTGCGGTGTGTGGCGCGCCGGGCAGCGTAGGCTCCGCCCGCGCGACCCCCACCGGGGCCGCTGTCAATCATCGCGCGGCCCGTCCACTCCTGCTGGTCGACTCGCGCCGCCCACGAGCCCCGGGCGGCAGGGTGGGTGTGGCTCCGGACTGAGACCCCCATCGGGCGGGCAGTCAGCGACCGCCCATCGGCATCGGTCGCGACCCGAGGAACACAGTCACATTCCAAAACAGCGGGTCACGTCCTCAGACAGCGAGCCAGACACATGGACAACAGGTTGGGCCCAAAGGTGGCTGTTGAGGGCTTACAGGTCGGATCAGTTGGTGAGGAACAGATAAGATCCGCAGCAAGTCGGCACAAATTCAGAGATAGCAGGTCAGGCACAGAGGCAGCAGATTAGAATCAGAGACAAGCCAGGTCCAAACGCGGAAGATTGGGTACAGAGGCAATGAATCAGACAACGAGAGGGGAGGGGAGAAAGAAAGAAAGAAAGAGAGAAAGAGAGGGAAAGAGATAGAGTAGAACTAGTAAGCTCTGGTACGAGACGGAAGGTCAGGGCCGAAGCAATAGGTCAGTAAGACAGGCTCGCACTTCTAGTGACCTTGACCTTAATGGGCACTACTTTGCAACACATTGCAGCACATGCATGATGATGGAAATCACGAAAACAGTGGACAACTGAACCAACGGACCACGGGAATATTCGACCACCGGACCATTGAACTATTAGACCACCGGATCTCTGGACATGCTACTTCTTGCGCTAGTTTTGCGTTAAAACACGAAAAACCTTCGTTTTGCGTTTCCGTTTCATGGCCGCCACCACCACCCGCAGAGATGGACAATCATCAAAGTTGATCAACTTTCGACCAACAAAAAGAACATCGAAACGCCACACCACGCTCGATGGAAGACATGCCTGCCGAGCTGCCTCCAGCACATGATCGGCGTCCCTTTCTGACCCGAGGCACAGCCTGACACCAGATACCTCCCAGAGGCCGCCATCCGACCGACCGAAGCCGTAGCCGGACTAAGAACAAGCCAAAACTGGACGGCGCACGTCTCGGCCGGCATCGACTCCCCTCGGACGTCCAGGCTGACCCGCCACACGCGTGCTGGCTCGGCCGGCACCGACTCCCCTCGGACGCCTAGGCTGACCCGCCACACGCGTGCTGGCTCGGCCGGCACCGACTCCCCTCGGACGCCCAGGCTGATCCGCCACACGCGTGCTGGCTCGGCCGGCACCGACTCCCCTCGGACGCCCAGGCTGATCCGCCACACGCGTGCTGGCTCGGCCGGCACAGACTCCCCTCGGACGCCCAGGCTGACCCGCCACACGCGTGCTGGCTCGGCCGGTACCGACTCCCATCGGACGCCCAGGCTGACCCGCCACACGCGTGCTGGCTCGGCCGGCACCGACTCCCCTCGGACGCCCAGGCTGACCCGCCACACGCGTGCTGGCTGCCAGCCAAGGTTCAGTGCCGTCGGCCGGGTGTAGCGCAACTGCCACCGCCTGCTGGCGCTTGGACCGCCCAATCTGTCAATCACCGCCATAGAGTGTGTGACGGATGTGCGACGCGTGCTGCTGCTGCGGCGGCGGCAGCGGCGGAAGCAGCGGCCGCCCAATTACCTGGAAACAATGCGTCGACCGACCGCACGTGTTTACGCCGTCGATTGACGCGTCGTTTCTCCGCGACGACCACAAGGCTCGGTGGCGGCAGGTGGTGGCAGGTGGCGACAGGTGGCAGCGCGCTGTCTCGCACCCGCCCGGTGTTGAGCCGCCCCCGCAGTCCGGCTCACCGCGTCGCCTCGTTGTCGTCGTGTGCCGGTTTCGACCGTTTAAAGGAGAGGAACTTTGGGTTTTGTCACGACGCAATCGGGTGCTATGCCATATAGCGTCGTTAACCTCTCACGCCGACTGGTCGCGAGTAGACTTTCCAATCCCGCCAGCTCCGGGATACGAACTGACGACCTCAGGGCTAAGAGTCGCACCCCCTAACAACTACTGTGTTGCGCTTTAGTCGATTGACCGACGGTGGAACCTTCCCGAAGTCGATGCTCGTAACGTCAAGACCACGACCCCACTCACACGTATGTGTCGTGAACAAACGAGGCGTCGTGCGTCGTGAGTCGTGACCAAACGATGCACACGGGTCCCACCTCGATGGGTGGGTTCTGTCCTCGAGGGTAGCCGCCGACGTGCCCTTGGCATCGTCTGGGTACTCACCTGGAACACACAGAAACACACATCGTCAATAAGACTTTCAACCGAACATACCGGGAACGAAAACAGACCTACCGGCGACCCAACCGGCTCACTTCCTTCAGCTCAATCTCCAACCATTACTGGTGTTCATCCCACCCACTGACAGTCGAAGCGGCCGCAGTTCAATTCCAGGAGGCGGCACCACCTGAATAGTAGCCCCTGGCACGGCTTTACGTTGGGTTCGTTTGCACCGGAACGTGGCCGTCACATGTGTACAGCTATTCATCGCCACCCGCACGCATAGAAAAACAAGGCATGTGTCGGCGTTCGGTGATGCAGGTCCGGTCGGCAGCGGCTGACAATTGCCGCCCGCAGGTAATCCGATCTGGCGGTGCCTAATCGGGCGCAGTGGAACACCCACCGCACCCCCGCCGGCGGTGCCTAATAGGGCGCAGTGGAACACCCACCGCACCCCCGCCGGCGGTGCCTAATAGGGCGCAGTGGAACACCCACCGCACCCCCGCCGGCAAGTGCCTAATCTGGCGCAGTGGAACACCCACCGCACCCCCGCCGGCAGTGCCTAATAGGGCGCAGTGGAACACCCACCGCACCCCCGCCGGCGGTGCCTAATAGGGCGCAGTGGAACACCCACCGCACCCCCGCCGGCGGTGCCTAATAGGGCGCAGTGGAACAGCACTAATTGGAGCGGTCGGCGCGCGCGTCGCCGCCACATTCATCACACCCTGTCCGACTGATTGACGGGTTTTTGCCGGCGCACGACCACCGCTCGTCTCGTCGTCAACTGTGCCGCTTATGAGGTCGGTGCGGCACGGACGAGCCGTCGCTCTTCGATTCGATGAATCCGTCCGTCGGGCGCCTGCGGAATTGACCGGACATGTTCCGATGTTATCGAACGACGATGCATCTCTGGCTGTTTTCCGAGACAGCTGCAGCGTCGCCGTCACGGCCTGCACGAAGTGACGGCGACCTGCAGCTGCACCAGCGCCGCCACCGCCAGACGTCTGCTGGCCGCGCACACCTGTACACCGCCAGACGTCTGCTGGCCGCGCACACCTGTACACCGCCAGACGTCTGCTGGCCGCGCACACCTGTACACCGCCAGACGTCTGCTGGCCGCGCACACCTGTACACCGCCAGACGTCTGCTGGCCGCGCACACCTGTGCACCGCCACGTCTGCTGGACGTGTGGCTGTCCGTTCGATGTGCAGTACATAATGTCACGTGTGATAGGACGATGCGTCCAACAACATTCCATCCGAGCCATGCTCCGTAAAACTATCAACCTGACATGACGAATCAACATCAACATCAACGTCAACAGCATGCCGATCAACATCAACAGCATGACGATCTTGCTGGAGGCCGTGACTGGACCCAAGGAGGTATGCAACTGATCCGGATGTTTATGAAGATCGGGAACATCTTGCAACGGGCGCCCGTTGCATCAGTGATGTGCTCCGCGGGCACAGACGGATCCAGCGGTGTATGGCTGCACAGGTGGCTTCATCTCAAAATGTCCAAAGAGTGTGGGAAACCGCTGTAAGCAGATCGGATTGACATCAATGGATGCAGGTTGTCAAAATCTACCAAAATATACGAGAATTCGCCAGTTTTCACCTGGAAGTTTTCAAGGAAGATCGCCATGAAAGAGGCTTTTCCTAGCTTCAGCGACTCTTCGCCAACATCCTACGGCAACTGGTCGTATCTGGTCGAATGTCCAGCAGTAGGATTCGAACTGACGTGACGGCGTGTCACGTCATGTCACTGCCCCTCACCACAGGGTGGCTAGCGTGCACCTACCCCTCAACACAGGGGTGGCTAGCGTACACCTTCCCCTCGCCACAGGGTAGCTAGCGTACACCTGTCCCTTACCACAGGGTAGCTAGCGTACACCTGCTCCTCACCACAGGGTAGCTAGCGTACACCTTCCCCTCACCACAGGGGTGGCTAGCGTACACCTGACACTCACCACAGGGGTGGCTAGCGTACACCTTCCCCTCACCACAGGGGTGGCTAGCGTGCACCTACCCCTCAACACAGGGGTGGCTAGCGTACACCTTCCCCTCGCCACAGGGTAGCTAGCGTACACCTGTCCCTTACCACAGGGTAGCTAGCGTACACCTGCTCCTCACCACAGGGTAGCTAGCGTACACCTTCCCCTCACCACAGGGGTGGCTAGCGTACACCTGACACTCACCACAGGGGTGGCTAGCGTACACCTGCCCCTCACCACAGGGTGGCTAGCGTACACCTGCCCCTCACCACAGGGGTGGCTAGCGTACACCTTCCCCTCACCACAGGGGTGGCTAGCGTACACCTGACACTCACCACAGGGGTGGCTAGCGTACACCTGCCCCTCACCACAGGGGTGGCTAGCGTACACCTGCCCCTCACCACAGGGGTGGCTAGCGTACACCTTCCCCTCACCACAGGGGTGGCTAGCGTACACCTGCTCCTCACCACAGGGTGGCTAGCGTACACCTTCCCCTCACCACAGGGGTGGCTAGCGTACACCTGACACTCACCACAGGGGTGGCTAGCGTACACCTTCCCCTCACCACAGGGGTGGCTAGCGTACACCTGACACTCACCACAGGGTAGCTAGCGCATACCTGACCCTCACCACGAGGGGTAACTAGCGCACACCTGTACATCGGTAACCTTTTCATATTCTCCCTCCAAGGGCAGAGTTGGATGTCATTTCTTCACTATATCATTCATGCATATCGTTCAGCGTAATTCATTTTGCATGTATTATTCCTTAGCTGATGATGATTATTGGGGTTTTAGGGTGCCTCAACCCATGTGGATTATACTGCACCCATTATTCCTCATCTGCAGATGCATATAGTCAGTGTTCACATGTGCATCTACTTTGACCTGCACACATCAGCAAGAATTTGCTGATGCAGGGATGCAACATCAGAAACGTTAACACTAATTGTGTTAATTTATTGTGAATATATTTCTGTTCGCAGACGTGGTGATTTAGCTAGCGTAGCTTTACGCGCCAGGCATGTCCAGGTGCATACAAACTTGTTAATATATCACATTGCGCAGGTAAGTCCAGTATACACTTGCACGCGTAGAATGTTGAACATTAACTCGTTGACAGACTTGCAACACCGATTGACAAACATCAATCATTCGTGAATCGCCGTGCAGACCGCGTAAGCGAGGCAGTGTCACGCGTGCTCCGAGCACGGCCGGCTGGCTGGCTGTCCACCGGACGGCATCGCGCCCGTTGTCTCTCCCCAAACTGGAGTGAAAAGTTCCGCGTGCCTGCGGTGGAGCTGGCAATGTCGCAGCGCCTCGGTGCAACACAATCCGGCAGGCCGCGGCCGCCTGCAGCGTTGGAGCGCGAGGACGCGCTCTTGCCGGCAAGGTCGACACCGCTCCGCACCGCGCGACAAACGCCAACGTCGACGTTTACATGGCTAATCGGCCCATCCGCTGCGACCGGCTCCCAGGCGCGACGCCTGTCCGCCTGTCCGCCTGTCGGGCGGCGGGAGATTCGCCGCCGTCGCATCTCGACCTGTCGCCGTCCATCGGCGGCGCGCCGATCTCGCCGCGTCGCACTCGCCGCCGCCGCCGACAATGCGTTCAATCCACAAATCCGCTCCAAGGCCAGCGCTAATCCGAGTGTTCTGTCAGACTGTCCTGTAGCCGGCGTCATTCAGCTGTCATACGAATCAATCAGTGACGTCAGCCGGTCACGTGACGTGACGGACCCGACAGGCGGACGCGTCGGCGGCCGACAGCCAGGGCCGGGCGGCCGTGGCGCCTCGGCCGCTGCCCGGCCAGCCGCACAGCTCTTGCTGTGCACATGGCAGACGGGCACTAACTAAGCCGATGCGGTGAGACGCGCGAGAGCCACCGCTGGAGACAAAGCCGCAACACGAGACCAAGCACCGGAGACAAAGCCACGGCTGAACGGAAAAGAGAGAGACAGACCGAACAGAAGGCATGATTGATTGACAGGATGAATGCTAGAAAAGCGATGGATGGGTCGATAAGAAGAACGCGATGGAAAGAGAGACATAAATGAGAGACAAGAATGCGAGATTCGGACGAGGATCAGTGTGACAGATGACAGTGGATAGAGAGAGAGAGAGAGAGAGAGAGAGAGAGAGAGAGAGAGAGAGAGAGAGAGAGAGAGAGAGAGAGAGAGAGAGAGAGAGAGAGAGAGAGAGAAAAAAAAAAAAAAAGAGAAGAGAGAGAAAAAAAGAAAAAAAAAAAAAAAAAAAAAAAAAGAAAAAGAAAAGAGAGAGAAAGAGAAAAAAGAGAAAAGAAAGAGAGAGAGAGAGATATATATATATATATATATATATATATATATATATATATATATATATATATATATATATATATATATATATATATATATATATATATATATATATATATATATATATATATATATATATATATATATATATATATATATATATATATATATATATATATATATATATATATATATATATATATATATATATATATATATATATATATATATATATATATATATATAGAGAGAGAGAGAGAGAGAGAGAGAGAGAGAGAGAGAGAGAGAGAGAGAGAGAGAGAGAGAGAGAGAGAGAGAGAGAGAGAGAGAGAGAGAGAGAGAGAGAGAGAGAGAGAGAGAGAGAGAGAGAGAGAGAGAGCGCGAGGTGAGATGTGAGGCAGTCATATCACACGGGGATTGAAAGGCGGGCCGGATGAAACGGAGTGACAGACAAGAGGGAGAGACGCAGTTTGGAGCAAAGTGAGGCGCAAGAATGGGAGCGAGAAATGCTAGGAATGAGAAAAACATGAGTGAAGTGAGAAACCGAAATTAAGAAAACGCAGCGAACGACAAATTATGTGCACGTAGATGCAACGAATGGTGTAGTTTTCGTTCGAGTAACGTAATAACACCACACAGTGCATTTCTGGTTTCCTATGCCATATGATATTTCAAAATACTACCGAACATAGGTGTAGTTTTGGAAGGGTTCAGGTTGGTTGGCTATTGGAATTTAGGGGCGTGTCGACTGCGTTGGTCATACAGCGTCATAACATCATCAGTGAAACATTCAAATGCAAGCAACATCATCAGTGAAACAGTGAAACGGGAGTAACATCAGTGAAACAGCGAAGTGGTAAGAGCAAGCGAAGATCAGTAAGAGCGACATGTCACGGTTCCGAGCGTATAGTGCTACATGTCAGTGAGGTGTGTAAATCGCTCTAAATTTAACATCCGAGAGAAAGCGAAACAGCTGTCCTGAAGTTACAACGCGTGGGTGGTCACCCATGATTTCGCGGAGTGACGGCGGCTACACGACTCCAAGAAGAAGTCTTCGAGCATCGGCGAGCAGGGGGCAGGATATCAGAATGTGACGTACTGACAGTGGTGTGTGACATCGATGGCAGTTTGGCCTGTTCTCCCCATAGAGCAGATAGTGGTGAGTTGCGTGGGTGTGCCCTAGCCTAAGACGGCAGAGCACGACCTCGTCCCGCCTTGTCATACGATAGGACGAGTGCCACTCCCCGAGACATGACTTTATTTTTCGCAGTTTGTTGTCCTGCAGTGTGCACCAACTAGTGTCATTAAAAAAAAACAAAGGTCGTGATAGATCGGTCATACTCCCTCGCGGGGAGCACCATAGATCGCATATATGGGGCTTGTGCTGCTCGCTTTGCAACAGCATTGGCTGCCTCGTTCCCCACGATGCCGATATGGCTCGGGATCCAGCAGAGTACAATAGTCTTCCCAGCTTGAGCGAGTTAGTTATTAGGGCTTTAGGGCGCATCGACTACATTGGTCATGTAGCGCCCATCCAGCTTGAGCAAGTAATCCGAGACGGCGTAAAACGTCCTGTAAAATGGTGTCAGGTTGGTTAAACTGTTTTAGCGCCCAGAGACTGCTCAGTGAGTCGGTGAAAATTATATGCGGGGCATCCTGCCCCACTTCAATAAAACTGAGGGCCTTTGTGATCGCTACCAACTCTGAAGTGTAAAAGGTTGCATGTGGTGGTAGTGAAAAGATCTTGACAGAGGCCTAGTAACAAATGCACTGCCCACACCAGCGTCAGTCTTGGATCCATCTGTGTAAGTTGGAATGTATCCCTCGAACGAGGCTATGTGCTCCAGCGCACATGACAGTCGGTACTGTGGTGTAGCATGGTCCTTTCCAACCAAGGAAAGTAACATATCTATTATAAGGGGCGTTTGAAGCAGATTGAACCGCATAATCCCCTTCGGTCGAATCCCGCTGTCCTCAAAGTGCCTGCCTGACATGTATGTATTAACACAGAATGGGGTGTCATGTATGGTACGTCCGCGACAGAATGGTGCAAGGAGTCGATGGGACAACACGTGCGAATATGCTGGAAGGCCAGGGAATTGGCGCAGTTACAGGCATAGCGCATCCCGAGCATTTCGGAAGAGCGAGAGTGGCGACTCGTGGGCTTCAGCCAGAAGGCTGGCAGAAGGTGAAGTGCGGAAAGCGCCGGTAACTATGCGGAGAGCCGAGTGGTGTACAGTGTCCAGCGAGCGTTTGCTTGTTGCACATGCGCTGTCATATATAAAACATGCGTAGTCCAGTTCCGAACAAACGAAACAGCGATACAACAATAACATAGTTTTCCTGTCTCCTCCGTAAGATGTGCGTGCAACCATCTATAGCATGTTTAGGGATGTAAAACACTTCTCCCGAAGTGTTTTAAAATGTTCCTTGTAATTAAGACGAGTGTCAAAAATAACTCCCAAGAATCGAGCAACTCGCCGAAAGGGAACTTGCTCACCATACAGGTGGAGGCCAGGGCACGGGCAGTTCCGGTGGCGCCGACAAAAGTGCATGCCAACCGTTTTTTGTAGTAGAGAATCTAAAACCGTTCTCGGAACTCTACTTTCCAAGTGTGATACCGCCAACTGCAGCTGCCGTGCCATCGAAGGTGCACTGGATGTACAGCACCAAATTGCTACAACGTGAACAAAGAGCGATCTACCAATGCTACGTGGAAGGGAGTCGCAGATGTCGTTAATCGCGATGGCGAACAGCGCCACGCTGAGCACACTTCCTTGCGGTACTCCATCCCTTTGAGGATGCCTGTCTCCCCTTGAGGACAGGTAGTTCCCGATGCGTACGCGAAAAAAAGTGTTTGGATAAAGAGATCCAAGGAAGTGAGCCATTGAACCTCTAATACCATATCTGAAGACCCTTTTCAGAATGCTGTAGTGCCAAGTTGTGTCATAAGCTCCTTGAATATCGAAAAACACTGCACAGACATGGCGATTCTGGTGGAAAGCTGTTCGTACCACATTGTCAAGAGTTAAAAGATGGTCGATGGTGCTGCGGTTTATACTAAAACCACACTGTGAATTTGTTAAAGTCATACCGTTCCAAAAACCAGGTCAAACGAACATTTACCATCTTCTCCACCAGTTTACAAAGTGACGATGTAAGTGATGTCGGTCGGTAGTTCGCCAGGTCTGAAGCATCCTTCCCGGGTTTAAAAATTGGTATCATTGCAGCATCGCGCAAGGTGGATGGGAAGTGGCCTTTCTCCCAAAGTGTATTTATGGTCTAACATGGCTTCAAGTGCACGTGTTGGGAGATGCTTGAGCATGTCGGTCTGTACAAGGTCGGGCCCTCGGATACGCTTCGAGGGCCTCCAACAGCAGAACTAAGCTCAGTCATGGTGAATGGCTCGTTATAACAGGGCTGCTCAGAGGTGGAGAAGTTCAATGGGTGCTTCTCACCTTCGGCTTTCCGACGCATGAATGAGTCGTCTCCACTGTTACAGCTGCATCGGTTGGATATCGAACGGGCCATCTCGTTCACCACCTCAACCGGGTGCGCGACGTCTCTGCCATCTATCCGTAGTGCTGGCAAAGGGGTGGAGTTGTACTGTCCTGCGATGCGCTTTATCCTCGACCAGATTTGTGAGGTGGGTGTGGAACGATTCAACTTGGTCACATAGGCCCTCCACGAGGTACGCTTTGCCTCCCGGATTGTGCGCCGTGCGATGGTCCGAGCTTGTCGAAAGGCGATGAGGTTGACCGTATTGCTGTTCTGATTGAAGGCTCTGAAGGCTCGTCTTTTCCGGATAGCCTGGCGACACTCCTCTGTCCACCATGGGACGGGAGCCCGACGAGGAGTATCAGAGGTGCGGGGGATGAAGTCACTAGCAGTCTGCACGAATACGCTGGTAAATGTCCAAACTGACATAGGTGTCACGTGGAATAGGTCCAGGCCGCGTGGAAAAGATCTCCTTTAATCGTGCCTCATATGCTGTCCAGTCCGCTTTCTTGAAATTCCATCGGCGTGGTCGAGTTCCCAGTATTGCGCCGTCCTGGTAATCCAGCCATACAGGGAAATGGTCACTGCTGAGTGGGTATCACCCACGGACCAGGCACAAAGTTGTGGAAGTTGTGGGCTGCACAGGCCAAGATCAAAAGCAGATGCATGGCCGGAGGGCAAGGTAAAATGCGTCAGCGTGCCGGTATTTCTAATGCACAGGGACCGTCATGCATAAATGACTCCAAGAGCCGACCTCATGCATTGATGTCCTCGCATCCCCATGCTGTATGGTGAGAATTAATATCGCCTAGTATTAAAACCGGCGGGGCAGCTCTGACATCAAGTGTCGTAGCGCAGTAGATGGAAACCAAGCACCAGGCGGCAAGTACAGAGAACAAATAGATATGAGACGATGGTTAAAATGCACTCGTACTGCAACAGCCTGCAGCTCGGAGTGTAGCACCAATCTCTGCTCTGCGCCGCTAAGCTATGGTGGACGGCAAGCAGCACACCGCCATGCGCAATTGTGTCGGAGTGCGTATCTCACGAAATACCAAGTAGCATTTTATACTGAAAAAGTATCCCGGCGTCACCTTGGTCTCCCGGAGACAAATGACCGCAGGGCAGTGGCGGTTTAAGAGTGTCTGGAGATATTCGGTGCTGGTTCTCAGCCCCCTACAGTTCCATTGTAAAATGGATCGCGATATATTCATTTCAAATGGGTTAGAGTTGGGTGGAAATATCACACGCAGAATCACAGATAGACACTCTTACCATCTCCATGGTCCATAGTAAAAGTAGATGTATGGATGTATCGGGTAAAACTGGGTGACGTAAAACGTAACACCAATACCCTATGAGAGAGATGAGGACGATTTCTGACGAGATCTGGGAGTTCTCCCGCTGGGTGGCGATGGTGTCCACGGGGATGGCCACTTATGTCCGGCCGCAGGGGAATCCCAGTGCGCCACCTTCTCACCGCCGCGTGGTGGTGTAGGAGGCGGACCCATCACCCTTAAAGCATCCTCCGTGGTCGCAGAATTTGCGAGTGAAGCTGGTGATGGTGGAGGTGTCGCTCGAGGAGGCGGGCCCATTACCTCTCCGGTCCCTGCGATGATCGCAGGGCTGACACGTGAAGTTGGTGATGGTGGTGTCCTTCTAGGTGACGGTCCTCCTACTCGTGCGCTGGGCGTGGAGTCCCTGAACGCAGTCCGGGCTGCACGGCCAGCCGCTCCCATATCGGGAGCTCTCGGGTGAACATTGACAGTGAGTTGGGGCCGACCCGCAGAGGGTGCGACGACTGGAACCCGTCCGGAAGCGAGGTCAGTCTCTCGAAATATTTTGTGGGGACGGGGGAGTAGAGGCGCGTGTGGACTGGGCATGGACGCGAACGGTGGATGTGGAAGGTAAAGTCCGCACGCTTGGTTTGGGGCTCTTCCCGGGTCTCTTCGTCTGCTGGACAATACTCCACTCTTCCGGAGCTCGCTGAGCGGCCGGCATCGGTAAAATGACCCCAGGGTCTGGCGTGGGCGACGCGTCGCTCTTCGCCGCCTAGGAGCGCGGGTCGCGCTGAGCTTGCCTTGTTGACGGGGTGACGAGTATACCGAAGGAACGAAGTAGTTCACTCAGTGCTGTAATGAGTTCGTCCGTTTTGGGTGTTTGCACGCACTGTGAAGTCTATGTGGTGCTTTTCGCTTTTGTCGCGTATGACGTTCGAGGATGGGAGCGATCGTAAAGATCCATCGCTTCACGAAATGAATACCCTTTGGGTGTGTTTGATTGATATTTCTTTCCCTTTGGAATAGATGGGACAGGTGCGGTCGAACGAAGTGTGGGGGTTCTGTCCTCTGCCGCAGTTCACACAGAATGAAACCTGCGAAGTGCACTGCTTGCTGATGTGGTCAGGGGAAGCACACGTGCTGCACACGGAACGATTCCGACAATACTGGTTGGTATGCCCATATTTTCGACATTTAAAACAACGCATGGGGTTCTGGAGAAAAACTCGAAAATTAACATGGATGTACCCCACCCGAATCTCGGAAGGTAAGCCGGTTGAATAGGTATATTTCTGTTGTTTGCCGGGTTAGGTATTCTTCCACCGGTGGTGGGTGGGAGAAAAGTCTGGCCCCTACTCGAGGGACCAGGAGGGCTTTTATGGTTTGGAGATACCATGTAGTGTGTTAGTTTTCGACTCTTCTGGCGCTCCACCGGATAGGGGCCCTACCGGGGGACGCCTGTGTCCCGCTGACGGGAGATCGCCAGGCGCGAGGGCAGACGGCGCCTTCGCCCGGACGGGAGAGAGAACTCACCACCCCGACCGGGATCCAGTACCGCGCACCCCTCGATCCCGGCCGGCCGGGCCGGCAGGCACTGGGAAAAGTCCCAGGCCCCCAGCCCGAGGCGACCAGTCATTTGGCCCGCGTGAGGCCCCACGGGCCCGCCCGCACCTCCGGGACATCGGGACCAAAGAGGTGTGTTTGTCCCCCGTCACAACTAGCACCGTGCGATGGGGGACCTCAACCTCCAGGACTCAGTCAACCCTGGGGACGGGCCGAGGGGGCGCGGCTACCCCAATAAAACTGAGCTGGTGGGTAGGACCAGGGAAGTTGCCCTGTCTGCTCATAGTAGGGATGGTTGGTGTTGCAGGGTCAGGTGAAGGACATGGATGTTGGGATGAGATAGGAATTGGAATGGGAGCGTATGGACGGAAGGAGGAGGGGCGGCTGTGGTGATCCGAGGGAGCGCAATTTCCCAAGCGAGCCGTGTTACGGGGCCGACCCCACTGCGGGGTGGAAGGGTTCGAGAGGCCCCCTCTCCCGTCCAATGTTTTCCCCGTTGAGTTTTCCTCCTTCCCAATATTCTTTTGGAATATCACGTTTTGCTGCTCACTACTTCCAGTCAAATATTTACTTTTGGTACCCTCCAGATCAAATTTGTTCCACGTCCAATTTTTGGGAAGTCAACACATTAATATCACCGCCACAGCTGTTAGAACCACATTTGGACTAGATTATAACAGCGACGGACCTCCGAAGGCACCACAGCGAGCAATCTCGCACTGTCCTGGCGGACAGCTAGGCTTATCACGGACAGCGAGGCTTATCACGGACAGCGAGGCTCATCACGGACAGCGAGGCTCATCACGGACAGCGAGGCATCTCACACGAGGTGGGTGGGCATGCCAGCCGAGCTGAAAGCAGGAGCTGAGAGCAGGAGCTGAGAGCAGGAGCTGACGCAACGCCCGGGGAGCCGTGTCGCCGGCCACGGCCAACACGAGGAGTCGCCCCCACCCCTCGGCACCGGCGACCAGCAGCTGGCCTGAGTGACAGCAGCGAGACGGCCGACGCGGCGACAGAGGCAGACGACCGCAGATGGACGAAGACGCCGGCTCGGCCACGCCGAAACAGTCGCCGACGATCGCCCGGTGCGCCGCGATCGTCACGGCCCGGACGTTCGCGATGCATCCGCGCCGACTACGTCGGCAGGTCCAACGTCACGTCGGCGCTCAGATTGAAATGACAATAACCTAACTGGATCCTTACAACCCGCATTGTTTCAAAGAGGAAAAGAAAGTTTTTTAAAGAATTGGAGAGAAAAAATGGTGGAATCCAAGACACCACCACCACCATACAAAAGTGTCCTCTTGTCCATGTTGGCGACAGAAACCAAATTTTTGTGATTGGTCGGTTGGTTATTTGGGTTCAGGGGAGCATCGACCGCTTCGATCATGCGGCGCCCATCCAGCTGTTGGTGAGGCAGATCGTTTTTCGACGTGTGTGCATATCAGATCTTGCTGTGCCAATGCAATGCAGGAGATCCGCATGCTGATGGTGATGGTGATATTAGTGGGGATATCTCCAAGTGTTCGAAGTGTTAGAGTCGTCTCTTTAGTATTGCACGTCAGAACTAATCAAAGTCGCTCCTATTTCACCCACGTTATCCCTGACCTCAATCGTCCTAGATTAAAATGTACTACGCATATGTCCATGATAGGAGGATGTAGTATTACAGACATTGCACCTGCAACGCCCGTTTTCGCGTCTGCACCTCAAATTATCTTGATGTACATTGTTAACCTTAGTTACGCACTATCAATGTTTCCCTATGGCAACACCCATTTTAAGGTCTACAATTCTTAATGATCACTCCACTCGTGCATTACTCCTCATTCTGACTGACCCTCATCGGTGCAGGTTGGCTGATGTACTACCTCCAAAATTTGTTTTTAGAGGTTGATCCTCACAATCAAAGAATGGTTTTCGGGACATACACCTTTTCATCCTATAAGCATCTCAAAACAGGATAACCAATACGACGTCTCATCTTATTAGTTCTACGTCTCGAATTGATAGTCTATTTCAAAAGATGATTCCAAAGAACATCGGGATAAAAATCGGGACATCGGGACTGTGTTCGGAGGTTGGCCAGTGTGCGTGCACGCTGGGCCACAAGTAGTCGCACTTTTCAAGGTCGGCGCGAGTAGACGTAAATTCTGATATCTAACGCTCGCTAAAGATGGGGAGCAAATTTCGTCGCGTAAATTAATGTTGGAAGCAGCTAAAATGTGGTCTCATTTTAAGGGGAAATCCTTTGCATTTCGTAAATTTCGTAGTACCTCTATGGACTTGCACGGATAAATCGCTATAAAGTCCTCTAACCCAGATCCAAAATCCACTGATTTTGGATCTGGGTGGGTTTGCATCGCCTTGCCACCGGTCATCACACTTCGCAGCCCACTATTCCACCATTCCACCATTCCACGGAAAAAGCAAGTTTGTCGCCTGAGTGACAACAAATTGTCGCCAACGCCAGCTACCACTCGAAAAAAAATCGCATCCGTGCGTAACACTGGAGCCGCCGGTGGCCGGCCGGCCGGTTGGCCTAGGGCGCGCCGCCTGCACTGGACGTCGCAATGGCGCTGTTCGACACGGCCAGCCGCCACGGCTGGCGCACGTCGAGAATGCTCGGCACCTGGCGGCTGCATATTTTTCCCGCGCCGCTGCAAACAACTGCGGCACGTCGGCGCCGAAACCGAAGCGAGGCTCTGTGGTGATGATATTCGCACCTGACCCGGCTTACATGGCTCACATGGCGATCCCATGTTACGCCGCCATGTGAACCGTGTGAGCCGTTGCCAGGCGAGCCTCTGAGCGAGTCGCCATGTTCGATGCCCCCCCCACCCCCCACCCCCCAACACAGCAGGACAAAACACCGCCAGGATCAGAGGCTCAGCCATAAAGGCGCTACGGGAGTGATCTGGGCTCAAAGAGTCATGGCAGCAACATTCTGAAATCCTATATAAGGGAAACCAAATGAAAACGGATATCTTATATTCCTTCGGGAGGCATTCGGATCTTACGGGCTACGCGGCAGATCCAGAAACTTGTCCTAACGCATCGAGAGACAAATTTCCCGAAAGAAAATTTTTCCATTCACAAATATATCCTTGGATTTGGACAGCAAATGATATGAGAGTCGTCTCAAATTTGTGCAATCTATAAAATGGTATCTTTTTTTGTGGAAGACGGTCGATTAATACAAATACGGATTTCGAATACCGATACTTTTCTGAGAGCATAGCCCTAATTATCCCCCTCTGCAACCCCCAGACTTACCGGAGAACAGGGCACTCCCTTGGGTGCACTTGGGACCTGGACAGTACTATAAGCACAGCTTCTAGACAGTGGGACCAGTGAAGTATTCCTATTATACTTCTTGGGAACCTTTACCCTATTCCCGTAGCCTAAGTAAGGACGTCTGATGGGTCCCATACGCGTCATGAGGAGGTTAATCGCGTGTTGCCTTTTTATACCATGATACTATTTTGATTCCTTTTTAATGTGCGTGTTTTTATTCAGGATGACTCTCCTAGTACCGACATTTTTGAGAGTAGTGCCTTGAATGAATTTAAATGAAAAAGCAATTAGCTTTCAACATCACAAAATCTTGTTTTATGTTTCTGAGTAGTGGTGTATGGGGTGAGATGTATGCAAAGTAGATGTGCACTGCAAAGGCCCCCTTGAACAGACACGGATGGAGTTCGAAAATGACTGTTATGGCAATGAATTCGCATGTGTGACACCGAATTGAGTCAATAGGGTTAGATGGGCAAGATAGGCATTGGTGAATGTGTGGAATGTTGGTCGATGGATTATTGGGAATTAGGAATATGGTGTGGGTTGGGGTGATGAGTGTCCCTTTGCCAGGGTTATGGTATATTCTCTTTACAGACTTAACCTGGATGGGCTCTTGTGGCTCTTATCAAGTCTGAACATTATGACTTTATGAGCTCGATTTTCCAACTGGCCACCCAGCCTGCGAACGCTTCTCTGTAATGTGCGGGCATCGCTTTGATTTTCATGTTCCTAAACATTCTGTGGTCATCAACAAACATAAGACAATTTGTCCGGACTGCAGATGGCAGGTCACTCACAAAAAGAGAGAACAACAGTGGGGATATCAATCCACCTTCCGGCGTGCCAGACACAGCAGGTACCCCATCAGAAACCTCCCATTGAACACCAACTCTCTGTCTTTGTCTCCTAAGGTACGACTTCAGCTAGGCCGGACACAGACATGTTTTGCCATCAGACATTGCCTACATTTCGGCAGTCCGAAGGGGAAGGTTTCACCAGTGTGTGTGTGCAGCGCCGCATCTGCATCAATTTTTACACAGCCAGACGTCAGGGACACTGTCGCTACCACCGCCGGGGAGACCTTTTGGCTCCTTTTGACTACCACTTGGCTTCGCCTCCATCTGGCAGCGATATGGCAGCACGAGCGCGACAGGCAGCGGCCGCCGTCCGGCCAGTTGTCCGGGTGTTCGCCGCTCGAAATATCGTAATCTTGTCGCCGACAGGCGAGGAGACGCCGGCCGAGGGGTGTCACGTCAGTGCACGGCCTGCAATCGGCCGCCTGCGGTGGTGCACACTGGTGCAAAGCGGCGCTGTCACGTCCTGCGCCCCCGCGCGCGCCTCCGTCACCCGCAGAACAAATGATGCACTAATAGTCGCCGCATCAGCCGCTCGAAAACGTAATTAGTTGTTAGCAGGCGGGCCGTCGGGGCCGCGTTCGCCAAGCCAAACATTGCAGCACACAGTGCGACGCTATGGCCCCGGCGGCGGCTACTGCCGGCGATAGCTCATGCGCTCGCCGAACGTCCGGGAACAAGGAAAGTGCATACTGCGCCGGTGCTTTCGAGCGCTAATTGACCATGATTCGCTCTCACACATAAGCAAATCGGGTAAAGTGACAGGTTGATTCACCGCACGCCGTTCTGCCGCATTCAAGCGTGGGAAGGCGAGCGAGTCGCGTCAGAGCCGGCGCCATCAAGTGTAGTTCTGCAGCCGGTCGTGCGTCATCACGCGACCGGCGTCGTCATGGCAACGCTGCGGTCATCGGCGAGCGATGGGCCGCCGTCGCAGCCAGACACGCATTCAATGACCGGACAGCCATCTTGACGCATGATTTATCGCCGTTTTTATGCAGCGTATCATCAGAGCGGACGACTTTCCGCTATAATTATCATAGCATCACGATTCACCATTGAGGCCGCGAGCGTGAGCGGCGGCCGACGTGTCGTGCTAGCGGCGAGACCTGGCGTCGCAGTCGCCGCCGCGTGCCGCCGACCGCCGGGTAGGCTGCGCCGTAGTGCCGGTGACTGCGACGTTCCGAAAAGTGACAACACACTAACGGGAGGAAATTTGTTGGCGGCGGTGGCCGAGGGGGCGGCGGCGACCGTGCCGGGGAAACTCCGAGCTGTACGGCGCCCAGAGAACAACGCGAGAGACGCCGCCCGCTGTCGGCAGATTCGGACGTGCCTCACCTTCCCAAAAGAGCTTTGATCGTGTGGCTTCAGACGGCTGGTGCACTATTGATCAGGCGCCACCGGCGGGCGCGAGGCCACCGGACGCCACCGATAGTGCCAGACACTGATTACTGTTTGTAGTTTTGCTATCAATTATAGTAGTCCTCAGTTGTTCGGCGGCGGCTCATCGATTTAATGCTGGCCGTTTTCTCATTAGTCGGGACATCTACAAACAACAGTAAAGCGGCCGGTTAGGCGCAGGTGTCAGTGCCGTCAGTTCTGACAGACGCGGGTGTCAGTGCCGTCAGTTCTGACAGACGCGGGTGTCAGTACCGTCAGGTCTGACAGACGCGGGTGTCAGTACCGTCAGTTCTGACAGACGCGGGTGTCAGTACCGTCAGGTCTGACAGACGCGGGTGTCAGTGCCGTCAGGTCTGACGGCACTGGAATGGCGTCGTGTATGCAGAGACGTGTCCCGACTGGGCGCGCTCAGCTCGCGCGCCGACACCCGGGTCCGGTCCGGAAAACACCAGGTGACGCGCCAAAAAGCCGGCCGCGCCGCCGACACCATTCTGATTGGATGCCCTTCAAAATGGCCGCCGTCCAGCGGGAGTTGGCCCGTCCAGGAATGTGTGCCACCCCCTCGCGGCCCCCTCCCCGGCGCCGGCCATCGCTCCACCCGGCATCCATCACGCGGCCGACCGCCAGGCACAAGAATCCATCATTTATTTTATGCCTATCTGGAAAATTACTGGCCTCTTTGAAGGCGCGGCATCGTTGGGCACGGCAAAACACGGGTAGTTGGGGGTCGGCCGCGCGCACTGTGCGTGGAAGGTACGTGATTACTGCGCGCACTGTCCAGCCGTCAGTACGGCGTGAGATTCTGTGCCGCCACCGCACCCGTTCCGTCCGTCGTCGCGTCGAGTCGACAGCCGAGGCGGGCCGAGGCGGTCGCACGGCTGCTCAGAATTCCGCGAGTCGGGAGTTACGAGCGCCGACTGTGGCCCGCCCGCGTGTGCCGGACATTTGGCGCGCCCCGCTCGGCGGTCGAGCGCCGCAGACAATTTGCCATAAATTGCGACACTTCCAGCGGCCGACTTGACAAAAACACGGCTTGTCGAGGAATGCTCGCCGACGGACGGCCGGGTGGCGGGCGGGCGTCATAGATTCCGGCCAGACGACAGGCCAGCCGCGGCGCTCGTCCCCGGCCGCCGTCAAACGCAGAGTCAATCAGGCCGGCTTTGTTCACACCTTCATTTGCGGCCGGCGGGTAGCTGCGTCTCGGCGCGCGACATCCGACGCCGCTGCTCCGGAGATCCTGCGCGGCTGGCTGGCAATGCGGCGCGCCCGCTCGTGCGGCGCTCCGGTGGCCGTCAGTGTCATCCACCGGCTCGGCACGCCAAAGCCGGCGACACGCACGCCGCGGTCGGCCGACACTTGTGTCGATTGGTTGCCGGCGGCCGAGTCGCCGGCACGTGATGGAGCGGCGTCTTCCGCGCCACGCCGACAATAGTCGCGCCGCTGTTGTGCGGCCGCGGTCGGCGGTCGGCTCGTCGCACCGACCGAAGGCCGGACGAGCGACATCCGTCAAAAAGCGGCCAACGCGTCCGGCGCGCGCGCGCACGAGCGTGCAGGTCGGCGCGCGCAAACAGGCCGGTCAACGTGCGCGCCTTTTTCTCGGCGCGCCGGCGGGTGACCGGCGCGGCCGCCGACTGTTGGTAATAAAGGGGCAGCCGGCCGGCGCGCGGCCATCCATCTCCGCGCCAGCCGCGCTGTCGGTCGTGTCCCGCCGAGGGGAGCGCGGGGGACGGGGGGTCAGCGCGACCCATCTGGGGGACGACGTTGATTAATGATCATCGAGATTCTTTGTTGATAGGCCGTTCTGGTGCGTGGTGGGAGCGGCGGGCCGGCATACCTGGCTGGCCTGGCCGGCTGCAGCGGCGGCCGTGAGTTATGGGTGGCGGCCGAGGAGGCACCTGACGAACAGGCGACCGGCAGCTGCCCGGCCCGTCCCGGCCGCACTCGGCCGCTCGCTCACCTCACCAGCAGCACTCAAGACGTTGTCAGCCGCACTCATGACGTCAGCCGCACTCAAGACGTTGTCGGACGCACTCATGACGTCAGCCACACTCAAGACGTTGTCAGACGCACTCATTACGTCACCAGCCACACTCACGACGGCGCTCGTGGCCGCGACGGAGATGGTGGATCGACGATGCCGCGAGTTAGTTAGTTAGTTATTTGGGTTTTAGGGCGCATCAACTGCCATGCCGCGAGGGCAACATCGCCGTTCACGTGATAATTGCTTAGTTGGAAAGTTATTTGAACGTAGTGGCGCATCAACTGTGTCGGTAATACGGGTACGGTGAAGAGATGAAGGGGAAGCGGCGCATGGCCCTCGTGACGGCCGTGCGTCGGGCGGACGTTCTGTACATCCGTCCGTCAGACGTCCCCACATCCGTCCGTCAGACATCTCCACATCCGTCCGTCAGACATCCCCACACCCGTCCGTCAGACGTCCCCACATCCGTACCAGCCGCTGTCATAGTCAACACCCGCAGACAGCATCAGTCGGCGTGTACACCTTACGATGTCCTGCGCCAGGCGTGTAGCTCGGTATGCGTTTGGGGGCACTTGCCCCCCTTCCCCCCGAATAATGTCAACTATTAACATGGGACCCTGTGTAGCATGCTCCCCAATCAATTTGGGTGCGCCCATTGCTTTCATGCATCATGCCCTCCCGGTAATGATGATAGACCCACACCCACGCCGTGCGCGAGCACTACGCCGCCAGCACGTCTGCGATCCGGCCAGCCGCGTGCACGTGTACGGCCGCCGCGCCGTCCGGAGCCCACGTCTGGCTGCACAGTGTGCTGTGACGTGTGCTGGCCGCCCGGCGGCGCTCGCCACACCCCGGCGAGGTCTCTATCGCCGCCCCGGCGGCCAGCGGTCGGCCGCCTGCTGCAGCGGGCCGCCCAGCCGCCCAGCCGTCCAGCCGCGCGAGCCGCGCCCCGCTCGGCGCGTCACCACCGCCGGCCAGCGGTCGGCCGCCTGCTGCAGCGGGCCGCCCAGCCGCCCAGCCGTCCAGCCGCGCGAGCCGCGCCCCGCTCGGCGCGTCACCACCGCCGGCCAGCGGTCGGCCACCTGCTGCAGCGGGCCGCCCAGCCGCCCAGCCGTCCAGCCGTCCAGCCGCGCGAGCCGCGCCCCGCTCGGCGCGTCACCACCGCCGGCCGGCGCTTCTGCGGCGCGGCTGGCTCGCCGCTATTTATCCGCCGCGTAAACGTCGCCCGCGTCGTTAAGCCACCGGCTCGCCGAACTAACAAATGTGGCAAAGCGGTGCAGTAAATCGGGCCGCCTCAGACGCCACCGTCCGATAGCACCTGCCAATTACGCGGCGGGCGGAGACGCCGCGGCCGCCGCGGCTGCCGCCGTTGCCGTGTAAGACGCTGGTGAGGACGGCGACAGGTCGGCGCCCGTCGGCCGTGTGACGGGCCGACGTCCCGTCGACGCCCGTCGGCCGTGTGACGCTCGCGCGCCGCTCCGGCCGCCCGTCGGCCGTGTGAATACCTCTGGCCGGAGCGTGTGAAGCGTGAGTCGGGGTGGCGCTTAATCCGGGGGCGGCGCCGCTCTGTGACATCAGGGACGAATCTGGGTCACGGAGGGAGGGCTCGGTAGACGGCGGGGGACATCCATTGATCTCTTCGATGGCGGGTGGGGGACCAGGCTGTATATTTTTTTCCTCAATGGGTTAAAGGGGCTTAAAAACCACCAAAGAGTGGTGGTGGATCCAGAAGGAATAGAAAAATGGATTGCGAGAAAACGTCTATTTCCCGGGGAAAAACATTTAACGGATCTATTTTTCAAAGAATGTTACTTCTATGTTTCTACACATAAACGTCCTGGGATATCCTCTTCTACCCTCTCCTTGGTCCGCCGGGCTGATGGGAGGTATTTGGATTGCACGCTTTGATGACGTTCCTTGGTGATTATGCTAATCGCATGGCATTACTTTGTGAATATGCTTGCCATAAAGTGGTGGTCGACTCTCCGTCGATCCCCCGCCTGGTTACGCTATCAACTGAAAGGCCATGCCCCGCTTGCAAAGCATTTGCTCGTCTTCTCCACCAACCTTTGACGCAAGACCACACTGTCAGGTGTAGCAAAGGCTTGATGTTCGGACGGGTCTCTTAATTGCATGGACGGAATGAATTGCATTACATGCAGCATGCGATGCAGCTTTGGTTCAGCAATGCCCTCTCGCCTGTGGTCAGTATTGCCGAGTTTCAGGTTAACCAGTCCCGTCTCGGGAGGGGGGGGGGGTCTTCAACCGCCTCCTCAGGTTTTTTTGCAGATAGCGGACGAACGGCGCGCGCGTCGGCGCGTCCAGATTTGGCATACTTCTTCCCAAATCAATTTGACATGTTGATCCAAAATTTTTAGGTCAGGTCATGTAGGGTCAACAAGTTAGTAAAGCTCAAGTAAGGTCACCTCCAAAAACGTTCAACCAGTCGTCACACTTTAACGGATACAGATATTTTAATGAAACTTTCAACGTTTGCTTATCTTTAGGGATGCAACGAAACTTACGAGTTGAATGTTTCATTTTTTCGTTTTTGACTACACATAAATTTTGCGCATTTGCCAAATTGCAGTTCAAATACAAGAGTCTGGCTAAAGTAAGCATTTTTTATTAGGGGAAAGTTGACTTCAAACAACGTTTCTCGGTCTGCTCTACGCACTGGAAAAGGAAAATTAAAGAAAACTTGAAAACACAAAATTTTGAAATAAAAAAAATGGGGGGACCACAACAAATGACAACCCTGGTATATTTCGCTGTCCTTTTCACATACCAAATTTTTCTTCTTCTTCTCATATATCCCACAAAATGAACTCCCCAGTGTCAAAAGCATAATGTAAGTCGTGAAAAGTCGTGAAAATCTAGCCCCCATGGTGACGTCACTTTTGGGGGAAAATTGTTTTGGACGGTGGACCCGGACCCTACTCGTCGAGCGCTTTCCGATGACCCTCTTTCGTTTTCGTGCGATGCTTAGTTTGGATTTTAGAGGGGTCTTCACCCCCCCCCCCAAACGTGAGGATTTCACCGGAAAGACGGCGCGGGTTAAACGTCAAACAAATCCAGGTTTATTTGCTTTGTGTCTGCTGGAAAGGCCCAAGCAGTTCCGGACAGCGACAGAAAGCAGAGGTCTATGCACGAGTCCAGGACAAAACGGTTCCGTGATTGATTTGTGAAAATGTCCCTAGTTCGTCATGATCGGTATTCGGCACGCCTCGGTGAGGACATCAACTCAAACTTTGGCGTATCCAATGTGCCTTTGCTCCCGGATCCTAGATTATGCCACGGGCTTGATGTTAAAGCTGCCTCCAGCGATGGGGTCCAGAGACACAATCCTACCACTGGACTACCTACCCCGTGTTCGCTTGATAAAAAAAACACTTTCGAAAAAGGCAAGCTGGCTTTGCGCTGGTTGCCTACAATAGGTTTTCGTTCGATGGGCCTTCAGTGTGGTGCGATCATGAAACCGAACACGGAAAAGCTGCCAACCAGGCCTGTAACAACCGCCAACCAAACGCCCCAACGTTTCACCACGCATAGTGACATTGCTAGCGACAGTTTGTAGTGACATTGATAGCGTCATGCGTAGGAATTCCATGAGCGGGTCAAATGCAGGAAGGCAGATGGTGAAACACATTAAAAGGAAGCTATTGTGATTGCCTCCCTTCTCAAGCATTCTTCAGGATGATTTGTACGTCATCAAGCGAGACATTACATGAACATCTTGTTTTTGTTCACAGAATCCAGCCAGCGCTTATCTCGCCTTTGTCGCAGCAAAAGCCGACACCTAAAAGCGGGTGGGTATGGTCGTAGATCAGGGTGTATCGCAGAAAGAGGCGTAATTCCCCGCCCGGGGGAGGGGCTAGGGGCAGCGACCTGTGTTTGCCCTGCGGTGAGGCAGCGCGGCGCCCAGAGCCGGCTTCGCGAGGCGGGAGGTCGTGGCGGCAGAAGGGCGGCGTTGTCATTCACGCAATCACAAATAAACGCGCCGCTGATTAATGGCGTCGTGACAGACCGCGCGGCTCGCTGGGGTGTCGTCGAATCGGACATTTGACGTCATTTGGCTTGATTTGTGATTCTTGGCTGTCATTGTTAGATGAGTTACCGTCCTGGGAAGGGGGAGCGTTTTGTGTCAGTCAGATAAATCAGCCCCGGGGGCGCGTCGCGTTGTTGCGCCGCGTTCGTCTCCGCCACGTCAGCCGCCGCGGACGCGCCAAACGACCCATTTGTCATAGCGCTGCTCTCACATTCTGAGCCGTATTCAGCCCCTGATGAACACCATTTTTTCCCGGCGTCCGAGCAGAGCTGCCTCCTGATGGACGGCACGTCGTCCGCGCCGCCCCGCGTCCCTCAGCGCGCCGAAAGAGCGCGCGCGGGAGAAAAAAAAACGGCGCCGTTTTGGTCGGAATTTGGTCCATTTCTGAGTGGTCGGCTGTCGCCCGTAATTCACGACCGTCCCAATCTACCGTCCATTGTGTCTTTTCAGCGGCGGATTGACGCGACATTAGTGCGCGCGGACCGCGGTCGAGCCGCCATTGCTGCGTCTGTACCTGCGGGAGACCGTACATAATGGTGCCGCTTGATCTATGTCCATGAGCGGCGATAATTCAAGCTACAGATCTATATTCCCTTTGTCCCGCGCGCCATTAACACGATTTATGACAAGGGGTTATGACAATTTATGCTGGGGGAGAAAAACTTCATGGAGCGAATTAATTATTTCGGACGATAATTCAGATAGTTTGTCCGTTGCATGCAGACGAGCCGACTTTTAATTGGAGGTGCTAGCGTGAAAAACAAAGCGTCGTTGCGCAGTTCGCCGGTCGGCCAATAGATGGCGGCGGCGGCGGCGCGCGCGACGCCCGCTCTTATCGAACCCGTCGGTGTGACACAGTGATGGATGGTCGAGCGCCGGCTGTCCGTCCGCGTCGTCGTCGATGCCACGCTGCCGGCGAAGAGGGCCGACGACGACAACGACGCGCCTGCCGCTTCGTCGCCGGCGGGAGAGAGACGTCACGAGCGAGGGAGCGGCCGACCGACCGTGCGCCGCCGACGCCGACGCCGCGCGCTCGTCCATCTCGAATGCCACCGGCCGCCGCCACCACCACTGCAGCCGCCGTCGTCGCCGCCGCCAACGCCGCCCCACTACTCCTTTAATGTAATTTTCTGCTACGTTCCATCACCGCTGCGGCGAGACTGGCGCGAGTAACTCCGCCTGACGTCACATTCATTTGGCTGTAAATATGCATTTCATGTATTAGCATAATCAATAATTATAAGGCCGGTGGCCCGGCCGACCGCCTGCGGCGGTGCCGGTGCGCGTTGGCGGATTTGCTAACAGCCGCCGGCGACGTGGCTCGAGGCAGGCTCGGTCGACACCATCGTCGCGACTCTTTCCAGGACGGGTCAGCGTGCTGCGTCGGCGCTGGCGCAAGCGGCGCGCCAAGTGCTCTCTCCCGGCCGAGCGAGCCGGGCCGCGCGCGACGCGTCGTCCTTGCCGCCGGTCCGCGTCACGGACGCGTCGCGCGTCCTTGGAGACGACGGACCCACACGACACCTCGCTGATTGATTAGCCCACATGCACAAAGCCGGCAAACAGGCATGATTGACGCAGCGGTGATCGAACGTCGCGACGGCGAGTCCACGCGGCGCGGCACGGGGGAGGCCTGACGGTGGCTTTGATGAAGCCGGGGTCAGTGTCACCGGAGCCCGGCGGCGCCGACTGTGTCGCCAGCGCTGATTGATGTGTCCGCCGCGGGTCAGACGGTGGCCGACCCCGCGCGCACGCGCTCGCACCAGATGGACCATCAAGGCGGCGCCGCACTGGGGGACTGCGGCCGTGCGGTCCAGCAGGCCAGACGAGGTGTTCCATTTCGTCGCAATCAATCTTCAAGTCGGCGGCGAAGGAGCGCCTTCGGCCGGACGCGGCGGCTCCCTCGGCGCCTGATGCGCCTGCCCGCCTGACGGTGAGCGGGACAGGAAGCGCGTCAGGGGGGGGGGGCGCCGGTTGCTGATGTCGCGGCGTCCATTGGATGTCGCAGCGTCCGTCTAAATTCGCCGACTGATCGTCATTATGGGTCTCCTTCTGAAGCGCCGCCGATGCGTCTCCATCAAAGTGGCCGGGAGCTCGCGCAATAAACAGGACCGAAGTCAACAATAAAAACATAAAACGCGGCATTTACTGCGCGCCGTGGCTGATGCAGCCGCCGCGCTGCGGTTGCCCGGCGACCAGCGGTCGGTGACGACCGGGGGTCATGATTTATCACCTGTGCGCGGTGCGTTTGAAGTTATTTACGCGCTGAAGACATCGGCGATGGTGCCACGGGTAATTTGCAGGAGGGGAGATGTTAATGGCGTTTTTGAGCCCGCTCGGCCGGCGTTCACTCGCTCGGACGCAATGAGTGATGACAATCCATTTGTTTTTTAGCGGTGTGGCGAGCCGGCCGCGGCGGCGGCATCGCGTCCAATCAGGCGGCGCACCGACCCCCTGATTTGTGTGCATAGTTAGCCATCGCTCCCAGTCCACTTCACAGCTAACAAGAGACGCCGGTGCGGCGTACTGGCGCCCCGACAGCGCCGGCGCCCGCTTCTGTCACCCGAGCTGATGCGAGCGGGCTAGCACGTGGCCACCACCGCCACCACCGCCGCCGTGCGCTCATCCCCAAAGTGCCGTCGCCGCCGCAGGCCGCACCATTCCGGGCCGAATTTCGTCCGGTAAAGCGACCAGAATGACCATAAAGCTTCCCTGTTGCTGCGTTTATGAGGCGGCCGCGGCCTTATCAGTGGGCGGCGGCGCAGGTAAACAATGCCCCGGCCTCTATCGTGAGGCGCGCGCTCCGCGGTGACGAGCGGCGACGTGTCTATCCGGGGCGCGACGCAGCCGTCAGCACTGCCCTTCCCCGCCGTGCAGCCCGGCGTGTGTCAAACCGTGACCTAGCTCTGCAGGCGCACCTGTTCTCGGCCAGAGATCGCGGCGGCGACAAAGTCGCCAGCCGACGCGACGAAAGGAAACTGAGGCGGCCACCGGGCGAAGAGGAAAATTTCGCGAATTTCGGTGCGCATTCCGCCCGTCGGCTCGCGGGCGTCCCGCCGTCTGCGCGAGGCGGGTCAGCAGCGGCGGCGAGCTGCACCACCTGCTCGTCCTCGGAGGGTCGCCGCCGACGGAGCACGCGGTACGCACCGGCCCGAGCGGACGGACGCGGCCGGGCGCCGGCATTGTCCGCACCGTGGCGGGCCACCGGGAATCCATCAGCGGCGCGGATTAAGCCCTAGCGCGGCGCGTCACTCCACCCTTTCTGCGCTGAATTCGATGCCGGTGGCCGCGGCCGTCCCGACGTGTCGCTTTTTCAGCAGCGGTTTTCAATCAGCCGCAGCCAGGTATGAGCGACGCGGTGCGACAGCGGCGCTCCGGTTACGGCGGCCGTCCTCTCGGGTATCGCCGCGGTTTGACGGCGGCCGACACCTTGTGATTGGACGCGGAAAAAGTGTGACAGCGAGCCGGTCGGGGCGTCGTCGACGCTCAGACGTCGCGCAGCGCTCGCGACATTCCACGGCCAGCGGCCGGACGCCTTGCGCTAGAAGACAACCAGTTGATAGATGTTTCGAACGGGTGTATTGATATTGTCTCGCGTCCATATTGTTTGGCGACGCGGCGGTGTTGAGACAGTTGCCGTGATGTGGCGACGTGTCGAGACGAGGGCTGGGAGCGCGGCAGATGGCCCATTTTCCCAGGCTCTGGAGGCCTTCAACCCTCGGCCGCCGGCGCCTGACGTCAAAGGCGCCGCGGACGACGCGTCTCCAGACTACGGCTAAGCCCGATGGTCGTCAATCGGCGGACGACAGAGCAGTCAGCTTGACATGGCACGATAATGTCGGACCCTCATGCGGTGGGCAGAGATGATGCGGGGATACCATGTCAGTTCAACATGTCCGCAGGCTTTTGTGCACCGTCCGCTGCAGAGGTAACGCCCGAGAGTACCGTCCGTTGCAGAGGTAACGCCCGAGAGTACCGTCCACTGCAAAGGTAACGCCCGAGTGTGTCGTCCGCTGCAGAGGTAACGCCCGAGAGTACCGTCCACTGCAAAGGTAACGCCCGAGAGTACCGTCCGCTGCAGAGATAACGCCCGAGAGTACCGTCCGCTGCAGAGGTAACGCCCGAGAGTACCGTCCGCTGCAGAGGTAACGCCCGAGAGTATGCCGTCCGCTGCAGAGGTAACGCCCGAGAGTACCGTCCGCTGCAGAGGTAACGCCCGAGTGTGTCGTCCGCTGCAGAGGTAACGCCCGAGGTACGTCCACTGCAAAGGTAACGCCCGAGGTATCGTCCGCTGCAGAGGTAACGCCCGAGAGTACCGTCCGCTGCAGAGGTAACGCCCGAGTGTGCCGTCCGCTGCAGAGGTAACGCCCGAGTGTGTCGTCCGCTGCAGAGGTAACGCCTGAGAGTACCGTCCACTGCAAAGGTAACGCCCGAGAGTACCGTCCGCTGCAGAGGTAACGCCCGAGAGTACCGTCCGCTGCAGAGGTAACGCCCGAGAGTACCGTCCACTGCAAAGGTAACGCCCGAGAGTACCGTCCGCCGCAAAGGTAACGTCTAAAATAGTGTGGGGTCACTTCCGCTCGATTGTTGCCATGCGGTTAACGGTGGGATTCCGTGTAAGAATGCGGGAGTGTGGTACAGGTACATGTATGAAGTAAGAATTGTAATGGAAAGATTGTGGTAAGGCAAGATTCATCCATAGGGTTAATGGCCAGTCCCAAAACCTTGGCTCATGCCCCTCCCCTGCGCTCACCCCCAACCATGGTCCCACGCCAGTCATCTGTCGATAAGCACAGTCAACGTGCTTCAAGGAGACCGGAGGAAATAGATGCAACCAATTCACTCGCTTCGCTCAAAGTACGAAGGGAGTGAACGTACGAAGTCAAAGTACGAAGTCGAAGTCGAGCTGACAGTCTGCTCTGTCGTCCGCCGATTACTTCGCTCAAAGTACGAAGTCAAAGTACGATCAGTCGCATGGGAAGTGTGACTGAGACTAGTTCAGTTAGATAGCCAATCGAACACACTGAACAGGCTGACATCGTGATACGGTAGCGTACTGCACCAGAGATCCCACCGGAGATACCACCGCATCCTCCCTGCCTACAGGAGATACCACCGCATCCTCCCTGCCTACCGGAGATACCACCGCATCCTCCCTGCCTACCGGAGATACACCGCACCTCCTGCCTACAAGATACAACCGCATCCTCCCTGCCTACCGGAGATAACACCGCATCCTCCCTGCCTACAGGAGATACCACCGCATCCTCCCTGCCTACCGGAGATACCACCGCATCCTCCCTGCCTACCGGAGATAACACCGCATCCTCCCTGCCTACAGGAGATACCACCGCATCCTCCCTGCTAAATAACACCGCATCCTCCCTGCCTACCGGAGATAACACCGCATCCTCCCTGCCTACAGGAGATATCACCGCGTCCTCCCTGCCTACAGGAGATATCACCGCATCCTCCCTGCCTACAGGAGATATCACCGCGTCCTCCCTGCCTACAGGAGATACCACCGCGTCCTCCCTGCCTAGCGGAGATACCACCGCATCCTCCCTGCCTACCGGAGATACCACCGCATCCTCCCTGCCTACAGGAGATATCACCGCATCCTCCCTGCCTACAGGAGATATCACCGCGTCCTCCCTGCCTACCGGAGATACCACCGCGTCCTCCCTGCCTACCGGAGATACCACCACGCCCTCCCTGCCTACCACCGCGTCCTCCCTGCCTACCGGAGATACCACCGCGCCCTCCCTGCCTACCGGAGATACCACCGCGTCATCCCTGCCTAAAGGAGATACCAGCGCAGCTTCCTCGCCAATGCTGCTGCCGATGCTGCTGCTCCTACTGCTGGCCTAAAACAGTGACAACATTGCCCGCACATCGCACAATGTGAAAAATTAGCAATGAGCATCGGATACCATAAGAAGTTTCAGCTTGCCAACTTCTTTCTCGATGTGGCTTTACGTAGTTGATCGAGTGCATGTCATACCTACGGCCCAGCCATATGAATATGCATATGCTGGGGTAACTAATTAATATATAGGAGCACAGTGCATGCATGGCAACATATTGTAAGTCAATATTTTATAACAACTTATACGTAACATTGCTATTTCATTACCTAGTTGATCCTAATTAGTATCCTATACTTGTATTACAGTGTAATGTCATTGTACAGTACATCATATGGTATACTTATATGCTTTCGTAGAAGATGATGAATACAATGACATAATATTGAAGCTATACAAAGAAAAAGATAAACTACAAGCTTAGCCCAGTCATCAAATTGAAAATTATTGCAGGAAACACAATTACGGGGCTGCCTTTAGCATGCTAAATGAGGAGTGGCTCCTCTACCTCTTCAGTCCCCGTCCAGCCAAGTCACATCTTTCATTGTTCTGGCCAGGATGGTGGCACGAGTCCAAAACAAATGAACTGCCCTTTAAGCCCAGGTCCCAAGATGTCAGCGCATCGACTTGATGAAGTTGCATCCTTTCGAAGATGCCCATCATATCTGCGGCCGCACATTGTAGCTGCGCGCGCACAGCATTTAGGTTGCCCTATCGAGAGGTGCATGATGTTCTTGGTCTCGACCTAGATAGGTCGTATATGCTAGCCAAGGCATTCTCGCAACCGAGTAGCCCTGAAGGTGGAAGAAAACTATGGGCACTAATTACGGAGTTCTCTATTGGGAGAGAAACTAAACAAGCATAGGAATCTGAAAGTCCCTCTACCTTCCCTTCCTCTTATTTCTCCGCCTGTATGTAACTTTTGATGGGCGTTATACCAGAGCACAACTGAGAACGAGAAAGCCACTAGCAACGAGAAACACTGAAAGCCAGTGGGTTCTAAGGAGAAGTTCCCAATCCTAGGCTTAACGACTGATTGATTTCAAAATATTCAAAGCATTAGCATAGGCTGTGCTGAAGTTGGGTGAACGCTTCAAAGCTGCTGTTGTTCAGTGCACCTCAAGCAGCGGTCAGAGTACATGCATAAAAATGCACAAAAACTTCTCAAAATATCCATAGGTATAATAGCATTTGTCATAGCATCAGCCGTCATTTGACAGGAGTTAACATGGCTCGATCGACGCATTTCTCTAGCCTCTTGAAGAGGCTAGAGAAAAGAAATGCGACTTGGTTGTTGAAGGGGCTAGAGGAAAGCGGCTCGATTGCTCAAGAGTCTTCGTGTGGCTATGCATGTTCGACAATCACTGTACATGCTCCCACGGTGTCCAAGCCATGTGTTATGTAAACAACCATAGCCAACTGTAAACATGTGTGTCGCCGCGCTGGCTGGCCAGACCTGCAGATGTTGACTACTACTGGGACGTTGACCGCTACTGGGACGTTGACCGTTGTCGCCGCCACCTACTGACCCAGGGAGCCCCAGGCGATGATCTGGGATTTGAAGCGGGGTCGCAGGACCTCAAGATTAGCTTCCTGGCAATTTTTTCGGTCACGTGTCATAATGGGAACGGAACGTGACGTCCACAGGCCAGAGAGAAAGCTACTTTATTGGCGATGTTTTAACAAGTCGTCTGGGGGGGGGGGGGCAAAAAGACTTCTATTAAGGAAGTATCCGGTGTGAGGAAAATGAAATGCCTTCCAGTTATTCCGCGCAAAAAGGTGTAATGGTTTCACAACATTCGCCAGTTAGCACTAAACGCTGCCCACCTCCAGACGGGTCTTTTGGATCTACAGATCTGCAGTCCACTGATATACCTCTAAACGAGAGATTGGCCTGAGCAGAGCTCTGTGACATGGAACGAGCGGTGCATGATTGTGGGCTCAGGGCGGATTCTCACCACACAACGTTAGCGGCGCGCCGTCAATTCGCCAAAGGTTAAACACATTTGGGTACTCGTCTGTCCACGTGCCTACTTCAACGGGGCCTTGATTTGAGTTCGGCCAACCGGTCGAAGGCGACATCATTAGCAGCACTGGGTCATTAGGTGAAATAATTAGGCACCCACACGGGGCTCGTGAGTCATAGCCCCCGCCCCCCCGTCCGAGTGATGGGTACCGTTGGCAGTAGTTTGCAATTCCGATGAGATCTGCACCATCTGGGTCTGGGAGTTTAGTGTACCTGCCTATCTACGTCTCTTTAATTTAGATACCTTAATACCCATACTGACGATCTGGAAACCCACAATAATGTACACGCTTAGCTATCAAGATTACAAGCTTACACTAATTACAATAGACAGCTCAGTACAACAGACACTAAGTAGAACAGCCAACTTAGTGCAACATCCACTAAGTCCAACAGGCAACTAAGTACAAGGCACCAAGTGTAACACGCAACTAAGTACAACGGACAACTAAGCACAACATGCAATTGAGTGCAGCATACACTAAGTACAACAGGCGTGAACAACACAATAAGTACAACAGACAACCAGTTACAACAGGCGTGAAGTATAGCAGGGAGCTAAATACAACAGACATAACGTACAACAGGTGTGAAACTTGCTCAGCCATCGCTCATTTTCATAACTCAGAAGCTTTGTAAAGCTTAAACTTTGAGTAAGTACGGGCGTGAGCCTCGGGGGATTTCATAAAGTACTACTCAGGTCTCGAATATTAGTCACAAACGCAACATATTTGCATACAGAAGAGCAAGATAAAACAATTAATGCTTGGGCATATTCGCCACCACCCACCCATACTAGCAACCTGAAGACACCACTAGGCAACTGGCACACACGCAACATTCTACCCGGTCACGAGTACTTTACCACCCACAATGTTTTTTTTAATGTAACCTTGGCGTTGATCAGACAGGTGGGATACGCGTAGGACGTGAAGGTGAGTACGGGATTGGCGCCATACCCAAATGTCTTTAAAAGTCGCGACTGCATGACTTCACGTTTTTACCCCGAGCGCCATTAGCTTTCGCTTTTTGCCGCCACGCACTTGCTCTTTTCGGCGACAAGCGTCGACGTGTTCCGGACAAAATTAGGTACCGATTAGGTAATCAGGCATCGATGCCAAAAGTTCAGATTGAGTCCGCTTGGGCGTCCATGATTAGTTCTGGCAGTGGCATAATGTTCCGTTCCATGTGCATGGACGTCGCCACCGTTGAGTCGGTGCAGGGACCACGATAGAACGCAACTTTCACTAAATGAGCGAATAAATAACATCAACTGTTTTTCTTTAGACGGCTGCTTTCACGATAATTCGCCAACACACAGCAAGCTATCGTGGCTGTCGTCTTGCCTGTAGACATGCGACACTGTAGCCAGCTTTGACCTTTTGAACCTCGGTCCTGCTGCTTGGGTGGTTCCAGTCATCCTAGACCGGCTGTTCAGCAGCCTTCGAACTATCCTACTGCCATGGCCGGCGCCAGACGGGGGTAAGGCCCTGTCTCCCGGCTCCCAGACATCGTGACGCTCAACATTACGCTGACGGGCTGCTCCATGCTACCACCCATTACGCTGGATGGACGCTGTATGAAGCGCAGCGACCATTACGCTGTATGGACGCTGTATGAAGCGCAGCGATCATTACGCTGTATGGACGTTGCATGAAAAGAATGAGCGGAACAACGATCACGTCTTTCTCCAAAGTTTGTGATGGAGCCAATGCTCCGTACGGTTCCGCGCGAAAATTGACAGATGGTGGTACTGATGTGTGATTGTGATGTGATGTGATGCGAGGTTGATGGAGTTGTGTGCAGCGAGTCAACCGATCAATCATGAAGTAGACACTTGGTCCTCGGAGCGGCGAGTCGAGAGTGCCACAGCGAGGGAAACTGACCAGGCAGGTCTATTCAATCCTCAGCCACAATTCCGACTCAGAATGACGATAGCCGGACGCGGATGTCCACCTTTGAGGAGTCCTCCGAGACATTTGAGGAGTCCTCCGAGACATTTGAGGGGTCCTCTGGGATGACTAGAGGAGGGAGACATGGTTCCTCAATGTTCTCAGATCATTAGCTCTAATGGCGTTAATTGGAGAGAATTTGCCTGAAATCGGCTCTTCGCACTCCGATTTTTTTGCCCGCTCTTACGCTCATGGTCTTCGGGACGTCATCTAGTATACATTTCCGTAATGAGTACGGTTGTAGCAGACGATATTTTTCGTCTTTCTTTCCACACGGCCAGTGGTCACCATGAGTTCGTTAGATATTAGGGCTTCCGGGCGCATCGACCACATTGTCACCATGAGCTAATTCTTGTGCAGTACCTTGACGCCGTATCCACAGCATACCTACTCACGCAAGGTGCTATTTCCCAATGGCGAAATCATCCATTTACATGCAAATCGCATATCATACGGTTTACATGCGTACTATTTCTGGGAAGTGCATGCTGTGTCACGGATTGCAATCGTGTCAAACCGACAAACGCACATTTTAATGTTTATAATTTCCACCAGTCGTATTTACGCGAGAACTCGCAGTTGAGCTAACGATAAATTTCGCCTCGGCGGTCGACTTCACTTTCGATTTCGCCAGAGGCGTAGGTAGGAACGTCTCAAAGTGTTGTGTGGGTGGGGGAGGGGAGGGGAAAACCGTCTTGAAGTTAATTCTTACCATGCATCGCCATAGCATTAATGTTAAACTTTGATGAGAAGTAGGGCATAGCCCCCTGCACCCCTGTTCCTGCATTTATGGACTGCACTTGAGTATAGCAGTAAGCCTACTGCAGTGTCACACCAGGTGACTGTGCTATACGATACGTGGAGATGCCACAAGATATCTGCACGGCAACCTCAGGCACCTTCCCAAGATCACCGGAAATAAGCACCGGCCCGGTACTCACATTGCATCCGTTTGGGGCAGTCCTGTTTCCTGCGAGGCATTTTCGTCAGCGAGGGACACCTGTCGGTCGTCTCAGCGAGAGTCTCGCAGTCTAACCCTGCATCATTTCAGTCCCGTCCAAAACCGCCAACCACTCCCGCACGGCACAACAGTCCACCAACACCTAGATACGTGCCAGAATCGAACCAGGAGATCACTTTTCAGCCAGGATTCGGTGCGTCGTACACCGCGAGCACCGCGCGTGCACCTCCCCGCCAACGCCGGTCCAACTCTGACGTTCAGTGAAAACACAGACGCCTTCCATGGATTGCACTCTAGCGCCGTTACGTCACCAGAGGGAGGAGCCAAGGGCGGAGCCAGTGTGAACGCGACGCTAGTGGTACGGTAGAAGTTGATCGTGATTATTTACGGGTTTCTGCTGTTTTTGGAGTCTCGCCAGCGAAAATGGGTAAGTTATCAATGTGTGATTGATATGTGAATGTTTGTTATACATTTTTAGCCGTGTCCACCGGAGTGTATGGCGAGAAACAGGACTTTTGTCTTGTCACGCAAAGATGGCGTCCACCTTAGCCGTAGTTTTGCTGTGGTCACTCACTTGGCTGTTTTTATCGGGGATGAGCTCAATATATGATTAATATACGGTAAAATAAGAACGCAGGTATTATGTCAATAGCATGCATTGCAGTGCGACCAACTGCGAACGTTGAACGTGTTCTTTTCGTGACATATTTGCTGAAGGCAGTGGCGCTGTTCCCGAGGCGGGCAAAGCTCTGTTTTGATTTGGACCGCTAGATGGCACTCATGTGTCGGATTTGTTGATAGGTGTCAGGTGGTAAGCAACATTATTTTCGTTGTGTCTTGTGATGGTGTACCTGAGCCACTGAGCACTAGTGTATACCGTCATGAATCACGGGTGTATAATTGTATCATTTTACGGGTGCGTATGCACCACTGATACCTGCCGAGCATCTCTTAATTTTAAAATTGGACCCTATGGGAAAGCATATCTGGAAGTTTTCGGGGACTGTTGTTATCAATGAAAAATACACATGTAAATACATGCAATCCCCCACCAATGTGTACCGTGGAGATGGCAGAGGCGTTTACAGGAATTTTGATGGGAGCGCTTGTCTGAGGAAGCGCCATTTTTCCTAGGGGGCACCACTGATTTTGAGGACTTTTTGTTTGTTTAGACGAAGGATTCGGGCTGGGGGCACTTGTAGGGACGTTTTTTTTACCCAGCCCTGAAATGAAAAATTCGTTGAGTGGAAGAGGGCCGAGACGGGACATTCGAGCGTCTTCGAGAGGCGCCTTTTTCCAATAGGATGGGCGCTATATCTCCAACTGGAAGTAAGTATGCTTCAGTTCCCCTCCCCATCACCTTGGATCCGCCAATATGGGGCGGGCAGGAGGGAATTATCCATTTCGCCCTCTGCTTGACCGTCCAGCTGTTCCCTCATGCCTTTACTGCTAACAGTGACAGATTCAGAAGGCCGAAGGGGCTAAGCCTGCCTCACCACAGGCGCCCCGCTACGACCTAAATGTTTGACAGAGGCGGCGGATTAGGTGATAGGGCGGCTGTTCCTCCAAATCTGCGAATTTCGCCGTTACCCCTATGGCATTGCATGGCAATTTAACAAGACTAAGAAATGGGTGTGATTACATTTTATTGTAGTGAATGTTTGGTTGCTGAGGTGAGGTGGCTGGCTTCCAGCTCTGCCCTCCCACTCTCCCCGAGTGACTGCTAGTCACCACTTCCCGTAACCTTCGTACATAATCTGCCACGCCCACCACGTCAGTGGCACAGAAAGTGTCTCGATTGTGGGAGGTCCTTGGCTTAAGTCGGGCACCGGACAGGTGTTACCCTAGGCCGGCTCCCGCCGAGGAGATGGCTGGCAGTCAATGGGGAGCGTTCGCCGCTCAACGGGATTGACGCTGGCCAACCATCGCTGGCGGCAACGGATTCGCCGCGATGACCCATCTTCCGGCAGGTTCCGGCAGGTGCTTCAGTCCGGTGGCACGCCCCGAGGGCACGGCCTTGACCTGTGTAACTGGAGTAGTTTAACAGGCCGAGTTTACTGGAGTAGCTTACCAGGCCCGAGACGTCTGGATACCCTCGCCACGTGCGGAACTTGCTCCGGCGAGGAAACTGAGAGCAAGCGAGTGTGCAGCGTTGACTATCTGTCCAGCCAGGATGCCGAAATAAATATCCAAAATAGGATGCCGCAAAACTTCTGTATGTAGTGTGTCTACATGGGTGTAACCACTGGGAGGGGGTGAGGGACATGTCCCCAATTTCTAAAAAGTGACGATTTGACCCCTCCAATTTCATTCGTGTCCCCCTCAAGCCTCTGTTATCTGGGTATGATCGTCGCAAAATTATGCGTAGTCATTTATAAAGTCAATATATATATATATATATATATATATATATATATATATATATATATATATATATATATATATATATATACACACATATATGAATACTTTGGAAGCCGATTATTGGATATGCAGGTTTCGTTGAATACGACTACGAGAGAGAATGATCGAAATCATCACCAAATATGCCTACCACCATGAAGACCTAGCTCCGCCAGACATACCAGAGAGCATCATGTGCGCCCTCCTACGGTTGTGCACCACAAAAGCGCCCTTCGTATGCCCACAAGGACAGCTATACTATCAAATAGACGGCGTGGCAATGGACTCACCACTAGGCCCCCTCCTTGCCGAAGCTTCATGTCTTCTGTGGAAAACGAAGTACTGGCCGAAGATCTGGTCAGGCCATTTACCTACTGGAGATACGTCGACGACATCTTGGTAGACATTCGTGACACCAACACACTGCACCAGCTGAAACAACGACTGGAGACAATATCCGGACTGAAATTCACCATCGAAGAAGCCGCAGACAACAGTATCAGCTTCCTAGACGTAACCATCGACGCCACGGACAGCACCTTCATTACCAGCGTCCATCACGAACCAACGGACTCAGGGAAGTGTATCAATGGGACAAGTGACTGTCATGATCGATATAAGGACAGTGTCATCAAATCGTACATGCACCGTGCACTTAGACACAGCTCCACATGCACAACTATCACGAACTAAACACCACGAACTAAAACAAGTAAAACAACCACTGGCAAATAACAACTATCCGATATCAGGCATAGACCAACTAATATCGGTTGCCATCACAAAACGCCTTGGCACAAAACAAGCCATCACAAAAGACAGTGACACTCACCACCTGTACTATAGAAACACAATGGTGCCAGGATACAAACAAGATGAATTGAATGCACTTAAAAGCATTATTCGGAAAAAAAACTGCAAAACCACAAAACCAGCAGACGAAATCAAACTGAACATATACTACAACAGCCCGACTACAGCATCACTACTGATCCATTACACTTAGTCGAAGACTCACAATACACCTCCAAAACGGCGGGCCACTCTCTCATACACACGAACACCACAACACAACGCTGACAAGGAAATTGCTGGTAGAAAACACTAAAATACTTGTAACTACCCACAACAAACGACGTCTTATTGCCATAGAGGCAATTTACACCAGACACATAGATGCAGACACCAACAAGCAAATCAACGCACGCGGAACACTTAACCTCTACGAGGGGCAGCCTCCACCCCACAGTGTCATGTTTTGCAGTGTGACACTGGAAATATACATTTTCAGTACTCCTAGTGCCCACTAACAACGCACGTGAATCGTCAGCCAAAGCATAATTCCAAACGAGTATATTTCACCAATGTGACTTTAAGACAAGACGTCGATCGAATATAGATATGTCCTATGTACTAATCGCAATATTGACCATCATGCACTACGGCGAAATACTACATAAACACAGTGAAGAGACAATGAACAATACGCTCAATGGAATCCACAAGCAGGAAGATCATCAATGCTAAACTCGCAGTGGTATTCAACGAAACCTGCATATATATATATATATATATATGTGTGTGTGTGTGTGTGTGTGTGTGTGTGTGTGTGTGTGTGTGTGTGTGTGTGTGTGTGTGTGTGTGTGTGTGTGTGTGTGTGTGTGTGTGTGTGCGTGCGTGGTGCGTGCGTGCGTGCGTGCGTGGTGGTGGGCGCGTGCGTGGTCGCGCGTGCGTGCGTGCGTGCGTGCGTGCGTGCGTGTGTGTGTGTGTATCACACCGAAAATACTAGAAGCCGATCTAGTCAATCAATGAGCTTCACGGGCTATCTGTCGCCACAAAATCTCCGAATTTTAAATCAGTAAACGTTAGAAATGTGGGCTTCTGGGCCATTCTTGAATGACATGAACCTTGACCACCTTGTGTTCTCGCTTGGGTAAAAAATTGCGCTTTGCGAGGCAACAAGTTTGCATTATCGCAAGGCTTTATACGTCGTAGATTGCATTCCCCTGTGCATATATTGATGTATGTTGAGGAAACGTGACTGGGTGACCTTGGATATATTCAAGACCATGGAGGGGAGTCAGGTACAGCCCTAAGCACGTACGTCAAGTTAGCGTCGTATTCGCATTCGTATTCAGCGACGAGTTCGCCAGAGGCGTATTTGTAATGACATTGACATTCAGCGACAGGCTGAATGTCAATGATCGTTCGAATAAATTACCACAAGTGCTTCTGCTTCCACTGAACACGCTGGAAACAACTATACATATAGGTCTCACATTATAACTTGAATGGTCCAGGCCCAACGCAAACGGTTCCTTCGGTCGCCTCCCTTTTTTATAGTTTTCACCCAAACTTGCCAAAATATGGCCGCAGGCGATAATCCGTGATGAACCATCGTGTAACATTTCAAACCAATACATACCAAGGTTAAACTTCAAGGTCAGAGGTAGCTTTATTTATTAGATGGCGATGTTAAAGCAGCATCGACCAAATGTGCCCGTTCGGTTGCTATCGCTTGAATTTCCACCAAATGGGCGACATTCAATATGACTTGTTATGCGGTATCAGAAAGCTAAGCAATCGCATTGTTGTTTAGGGGCAAAGGTCGAACTGGTCCTTAGGTCGCCTCAATGTTCTTTTCGCTCAAAACTATCCAAGTCTGATATCAAGCAATAGCTAGCGGTGAACACTCGAGTAGCATTTCAAGCCGGGACATGTCAAGATCAAAGATTTGATCGCGTTTTTAGTTGACCTTATATTTCATCGCTATGGCCTCAATTTGACGTCGCTTGTTGTACGGTGCCAGAATGGTGGGAATTCGCAAGATTCTGGACGGATTAAAATTCAAGCTGAATTCTTCGATCGCCTCGCATTTTTTTTTGGGGGGGGTCGCCAAAGTCTGCACAGACCCACTATCAAGCGATAGCCCATGGTGAACATCCGAGTAACATTTTGAAACCAGGATATGTCAAGGCAAACCTCAAGGCCAAAGGGTAGTTTGATTCTCGAAATTCCTCGAAGCGACTCGTCTCTATGGTTCAATTTGTACCAAGTAGGTGTCATTCTACGTGTCTTGTGCCGTATTATTACGTTACGAAATCGAACTAATTTCAGAGGCCAAAGGTGAAACGATTTTTTCGGTTGCCTCGCATTTTTCTTTGCCCTAATCTAACCACATCTGGTATCAAGCGATAGCCCGTGGTGAACCTCGTGTAGCATTTCAAGCCTGAACACGTCAATGTCAAATCACAAGATCGGAGTTTAGCTGAAATTGCTCGAAGTCATCGTGCCTCGTCGCCATGTCTTCAATTTCCATGGCGTGGGTGTCATTCAACGTGTCGTGAGGCACCCTAAGCAAACCGTTCAAAAATCACATTAATTTGCAAAGTTAAAGGTCGAACTTATTTCATCGGTCGCCCCGCGCTTCTTCGTTTTCTCACAAAGCTGCCATGTTTGGTGTCAAGAGATGGCCCGTGGACAACCCACGAGTAACATTTTAACCCGGGACATGTCAGGTCAAGATTCAATGTCAATGGTTTGTTTTAGTTCTGCAAAGTCCTCGCATTTTGTCGGCACGGCTTCAATTTGCATTATGTGGGTGTCATTCGACATGGCTTGCCGTACGTTATCAGAATGTTGAAATATCGTAGCTATTTCGAAGGCGTCGAAGGTCCAGTGTGTGTACAATGATCGAGAATAATGAGAATAGGAGGATCAAATGTCTTTTTGTTTCCAGCCGTTGTGATAGCAGGCACTCGTATTCTATATGACTAGGAGCTGCCACAAGAATTCCGTCATAACCTGCTCAGACAGCGCTCTCATCGCTGGTTTCAAATATATACTGCCACATTGATGTTGGGTACAAGCTTTCCACAATGGTTCAACGGAAGTTGTGCAGTTTGCAAAAGAAGCCACACTTGGATTCGCACTATTTTATAACCAGCCGGAGGCCATACCGCGAGACAGCAATGTTGTATTCAGGGGTGGATCCAGGAATTGTGATGGTGGGCCCTTGTCTGGAGGAGCGCCATTTCTTTGGAGCGGCGCCACTATGAAAACACCTGGAGGGGCGCATCTGACTGAAAGATTCGAAGGCCTGTCCTTCCCCAAAGGGCGCCTTTCTTTCCAAGCGGTGCCTTTTTTCATATGGGCATATATGGCTGAAAAATTCAATTCGAGCGGGTGTACTGTAACCTTTTCAAAGGGGCGCCTTTTCCCGGCTGGAGGGATGTCACTTCTCATGTGGATGGCACATGTCCTCAGTGTCATGCCCTTTATCCGCCCTGGTTGTCATTGCATCGAAATGTCTCCCCGTAAAACAGGAAAGCATGAGGAGTCTAAACAGGGTTATTGGGTGTCTATATTTACTACAATAAAACCATCTTCAAATATTTTCTTTTTGGCTGCTACAAGAGGGCAACGTTTAACGTACTTACTGTATTGCTTTGTGGTGATTGTGAAATGGGGGCCAGCACATGCGACCTAATTTTGTATCCCGGTTAGGTAAGCCTTTGGTCCAACCATGAGATTCACCGTCCAAGGGGCCTTTGGTAAGATCCCAGGCGTTTAGTTCAAATTAGCCACACTCGAACAAAGTCTGCTTCTTCCCTAGTGAGGTTCATACAATTATCCGATGGGAGTGTTGAGTTTTCGAAGGAGGTTGAGGTGTGGAGTGTGGAGGTGGGTAAGGTGTTGAGCTCTGGGTACCAAGGTCACGGGTTCAACAACACTCGTACCACTGGGACATTTCCCGATCCCGCAGCCCACCGATGAAACAGTGTGGGCGGCGCCATTAGTCGTGATGGTGCACAGAACGCGTCGTGAGCCACCCAATAAACAGCGAATCCCTTGAAAGGTCAGCCGAACTGAGCTGGCACCACGTTCTTCCTCAGATGAGGATACAGACCTGCACCTGTGCTTGGTCTGCTCTGAGAAAATCACCGGTCTGAAGGCATATGTAGAGCATCGCCGGTCGAACTGTGCCAAAGACTCCAATACTGTCTCTGCTGTCGCCAGCGGCGCCGTGACCAGCGTCACCGCTCCCGCCACTGCCGACATTACGCCTTATGCGACTCCCCCACCCGTCCAGTTGTCTCCGTCCAGCCGTAACATGGCTCCGTGTGGCTCCCGGCCCACCGCCGCCGCCCCGCCCACCGGCGACGCGGCTCCCCGCGCCGGCTGCAGCCCGAAGGCCGCCGCGCCGCAGACGCGCCACTGCGCCGTGTGCCGCCTCGACTTCAGGTCGCGCTCCGGCTACAACGAGCACGTGGACCTGGCGCACCGGTCGGCGCTGACGCCGGCCACCAGCCGCGCAGCTCGCCGGCTGGATAAGCGCAAGGCCGGCTTCGAGCTGGGCCAGCCGCCGGCGCCGGCCGCGCCAGCCGAGTCCCGTGCGGCCGCCGACGTCAGCTGCGAAGCCGGCAGTCCGTTCGACGAGCTTGCGGTTGTCGAGGTCGGCTCGAGTCGGGTGACCAACGCGGAGGTGCAGGTACAGTCCAGGCCGGGCGGCGTGGTCTCGCCGGTGATCGACGCGTTGGTGCCGATTGAGGTGGACGGGGCGGACGAGGTTGTGGAGGTGGTCGAGTGTCCGCTCTGTGGTCCGCTAGAGGGCGGTGGCATGGCGGCGCACATCTTCTCGGCCGCACACGTGGCCGCCTATCTGCGGCGCGCGCGCGCCGTTGGCGTCTCGGTCCCTACCGGCGGCGACATCGAGGTCGCGCAGCCTCGTCAGCAACCAGACACGGCGTCGGGTGACGCTGCGGACGGCGGCGAGACGGCCCCGTCGGCCGAGCATCGTCGGAACGGCGACACCCCCACCGGCGCACCCGACGGTGACCGCTGTACCGTCGGTGGCGACGCGGCCGGCGGCGACCGCTGTTCCGTCGGCGGCGACGTCGACGCACGTCTGCGCGATCTTACACTGCGCGGCATGGCGACGGCGGCGCCGTTCGCGCCGTTCCACTGCTTCCCGTGCCGGTTCTCGTGCAACCGGCTGGCCGACCTGCGCCGCCACGTGGCCGCCAAGCGGCACTGGCTGCGTCGCGGCGGCAAGCGCTGCTCGCGCTGCTGCCGCGACGTCGTCCATCCGGAGCATTTCGACGACGAGGTGGGTGATTGTGCTTGCAGTGCGTCGTGAACCACCCACTAGACGGCGAGGTAGGTGGTGCTCCGGTGTGCAGTGCAGTGCGTCGTGAACCACCCACTAGACGGCGAGGTAGGTGGTGCTCCGGTGTGCAGTGCAGTGCGTCGTGAACCACCCACTAGACGGCGAGGTAGGTGGTGCTCCGGTGTGCAGTGCAGTGGGAGGCTGGGCGAGTGGGACGTTTGCTGGGCGAATAGGATGTGTGCTGGGCGAGTGGGACGTGTGCTGGGTGAGTGGGCGTGTGCTGGGCGAGTGGGACATGTTTTGGGCGAGTGGAATGTGTGCTGGGCGAGTGGAATGTGTGCTGGGCGAGTGGGACGGGAGCGGCGATGCTGCGCACCTGCATCCGCACATCACCAGGCTGCGACCTGCTGCCGACAAGTGAGTACACAAGTGAACAAGAGACGACGGCGTTGCCAGTGCTAAGCGAGCAGTGTTCGAAGTTCGGACCCGATCAGAAGTGTGCCGGCCTGCCACGGCGAGATACTTGTAGCCTTTCCGTGGATGTGTTGTGACAATGCCGCTGCATGTCGCATTCGAGCGGGAACAAACCAGAAATAACACGTTTAGTATTCGGAAAGTTAGTTTTCAACCTAACGGTATTCAAGCCGCTGTTCAGTAGTAGTTCCTCAAATTTGCCAAAGAAATCATGACGGACTCCTACTATACGTTACTATCCCACGTGCACGGTGGCAATGATGTTCTGCCTCGTTAAATTTGGTTCGGTGGACGGCCTCCATAAAGTCCTTGGCCGTGCCCGTGTCGCCGTCACCACGACTGCCGTGCCCGTGTCGCCGTCACCACTGCCGACTTCCGGCAGGTGCACCGGCATGACCGACAGCGCATCGCCGTCGGCGCCGACACGCGCTTCAGCTGCGGCGAGTGCGACGCGTCGTTCGCGCTGCTGTTCGCCGCGCGCCGGCACGTGCGGCTGCGCCACGGACCGGCCGCGCCGCACGTGTGTAGCACGTGCGGCGCCGTGGTGTCGGCGCGCGCGATGCCCGCGCACAGCGCCGGCCACGGGCTGCCGGCGCGCTGCGACACGTGCGGCAAGCTGCTCAGCACGCCGCGCGCCGTCGACAGGCACTTCCGCAGCAGTCTGTGCCAGTACGGCGGAGACATCCGACGCGGCCGCTACGTCTGCCGCCACTGCGACTTCAGCAACAACCTCCGGGTGAGCGGACGCTGGGCGGCCGGGACTCGGGGTGGTGGTGGGGCGTGTAGTGTGCGCGTCAGGTGGGGTTTGTCCTGTGTGGTGGGTTGATTGACATCTCGCGGCGTGGGGTCAGCGGGAGGCTGTGGTGCAGTCCAGCTGTAGATAGAAATGTGCCTCGCTCCTCCGCGGAATGATGTGGTGACAGTTTTGTGGATTATGTTGAGGTATGAGTTGTAGTCGGAGTTGGACAGGTATCAGAAGAAGCCACGTTGGGTGAAATAAAATGCCGTTGTGAGAACATGCATGACAACGAAGGTTGATAAGATCCGGCTGAAATTGTTTTCTGCCACCGGTTTAGTCCATTGCAACCGGCTGGTTGAAAATTGTGGTGGGAGAAATTGAAAAAGTTTGGAAAGGATTTAATGGAAATGGGCGATATTTCCTACCTTCTTCTGCGCATGGAGCAAATATACAAAATCTTGCTCATTTATTTTTTGAAAATTTTATGTCGGAAGCCATGAGAAAATAACGGCTAAAAAGCATGACTTGTGTTGTTTCACAATAGCATTCAGCTCGTTCTGATGCCGTGAGCCGGTTGTCTAAAAATAAAAAAAATTATTATCCCACCTCATTATGGGACAAAATAGACCCAGAACCGTACTTTAAATTGGAACTGTTTAGCTCATAATTATCGTAACATTGCTGATGTGATGCCCCTTGACTTTCTGGTTCTTGAATATTTTTATCATAGAAGATAAATCTGGAAACCGTGTTCCAGTATGTCATCCAGCACAAATCAGTTTATTTGAAGTAACGCCAACACATTGACATTTAGAAGCAAAAAAAAAGAACAAGGAGTCCCCAGTCATATTCGGGACCAATACAATATATTTCCATGTCGTAGTGCATGCTAGTGTTTTTCTGATGTTCTTCATGGTGTGGGTGGTAATTTGACTTTACTCTTCCTTGCATAATGCTATTTTTATTGGGCTCAGCAGCACTTGTGACCATGCTGTAATTGATATATTTCAGTGTTCCCTTCTTGATGGCATACTTTACTCCAAGTCTTATTTGCCCATTTATGGGGCATTGCATGGTAATTTAAAGACTGGTCCTTGCACCCCTGATTGCCATCACACTGTTGCTGACCAACAAGTGCTGTATGTGCTGCCATATCTGATGTTGACAATCACACTGTTGCTGACCAACAAGTGCAGTATGTGCTGCCATATCTGATGTTTACAGTGCGATTGAAACACCCAACAACAGCTGACCAACAAGTGCAGTATGTGCTGCCATATCTGATGTTTACCATCACACTGTTACTTACCAACAACCCAGCCAGCATTTTAACCGGGCCCCGACTGGGGCCCGGCTGGGCAGACGACAGGGCAACGACTGGGCCTCAGTTGGCCCATGCAGCATTTATTCGCTGGGGCCCGACATGGCCCCGGTCGGTTTTCTGACCGGAGCCCAGCTGGGCAGCGACCGGGCATGCGAGCCTACACCGAGCACAGGCGTGGCGCGAACGGGGACGGCTGGGCACGCCAATCTACTCTGAGCGCAAGTGTGGCGCGGACTAGGCGCGTGCCGGGCCCCGGCTGGGCAGGGACTGGGCGCGGATCGGGCCCCGGCTGGGCAGGGACTGGGCGCGTGCCGGGCCCCGGCTGGGCAGGGACTGGGCGCGTGCCGGGCCCCGGCTGGGCAGGGACTAGGCGCGTGCCGGGCCCCGGCTGGGCAGGGACTGGGCGCGGATCGGGCCCCGGCTGGGCAGGGACTGGGCGCGTGCCGGGCCCCGGCTGGGCAGGGACTGGGCGCGGACCGGGCCCCGGCTGGGCAGGGACTGGGCGCGGACCGGGCCCCGGCTGGGCAGGGACTGGGCGCGGACCGGGCCCCGGCTGGGCAGGGACTGGGCGCGGGCCGAGCCCCGGCTGGGCAGGGACTGGGCGCGGACCGGGCCCCGGCTGGGCAGGGACTGGGCGCGGGCCGAGCCCCGGCTGGGCAGGGACTGGGCGCGGGCCGAGCCCCGGCTGGGCAGGGACTGGGCGCGGGCCGAGCCCCGGCTGGGCAGGGACTGGGCGCGGATCGGGCCCCGGCTGGGCAGGGACTGGGCGCGGGCCGAGCCCCGGCTGGGCAGGGACTGGGCGCGGACCGGGCTGAGGCTGGGCGCGCGAGTCTACTTCGAGCGCAAGCGTGGCGCGGACTGGGCCGCAATTTATACGTATGCCGTGTTGACACTTATTGAATGAACTCCGAAAAATATAGTATTTCAGCGTAATAGGGACTTAGTGAAAAGCACACTTGGCGCACCACTTCATTCAGTATTTTAAACCACGTTCTGAGTAGACCACCTTGAGCGCTTTCACCAATAAGCACGGTTCGCTCCCAGCTGTCACCAACCTCGAAATGCCGTGCGAAATGCAAAACGTATATTAATTCTTGGTATAATACAATAACGCACTTCTCTACTATACTCTTCTCTAATAATCACTAAACGCCAGCTGTGAGCTCCTGGGACTGTCGTTTCCAGACCGAGGCGACGCTTCACGCTCATCCGTCGCGGTATCGCGCTCCGGAGCGCGGCGTTCGACCTGTGGTCTTTCGCGGTCATTGTGGACCCGTTCTAATCTTCTGCCACCGCGATCCCGCGATCCTTGCAGCAATTTTCCCAATGCGAAATCGATTTATCGCATGGTACTTCCGGCTGTCTTCATGTTCTTCTTCACCGCCACTGAAAAGCCCGAAAGCATCAATTGTAGTCTCAACCCTTTTACTACTTTGCACAAGTTAGGAACACTAAGGTTGGCCGAAGGGCTATTTACACTCATGGCTACATCAGCCAAATCCATCATCTGGTTATTGCGATTTATAGGCGCATCAACTACACAGGCTATACAGCGCCCATTAGGTTAGTCGAGCCAGGTATAAACCCATCGGTGTCAAGTAAGGGGCGATAACAAGCAAAACAACATACTATTCCATTTCATGACCTTGTATTTCGCAATCAGGTGATTGATATCCATACACTGCATTTGTGGGCGGGAGTACATCAAATCAAAGCCAACTGCAGACAGAAACTGGGGGTAGTCTTGCGACGCAGTGCGAACCAAACCACAATCTCACTTGCACAGGAAAACCACAGTGTTCGTCGTTTACGGAAGGCATGCAGCGGGTGGTATAGATCAGCTGATTTATCTGACCATGTAAGGTGATGATACCCATGGGCAGATTTAAAAAAAAGGATGGAAAAGTGATAACGTCAAACTTTGTGATATTCCTTCGGCACAACCTAATGTTATTGGGGGTGGTAGTCCGAACCACTCCAAAGGAAGGAATCTCACCTGTCCCAAAAGTACATAATATGATGGACATATACATAAATCACGTGATAAGAACGGTGCTTATGGTTGGTGAAAGTCAGGTACATGGAAGCTAAAGGCAGTTTGCAGGCCGTACAGTTCCAGTATATCAGGGATTAATGAGGAAATTGAACTCTACTTTTGGGGATTATGGACTGTGAAAGACGAATAGGTCGTGTGTATACCTGGTGTGGGACCAACGGCTACCTGGGCACATTCACCATGGTACGACCTCCTTACACAGCCGCCTTCCTAAGGACTGGACATTTTCAGAGCCAGAACACCGATATGAAGAAGTACAATTACGATGAGTCTATTAAGCGGTTGACTACTAACAAGTACTTGCAGCAGTGAAGAATAGAGAGGATGCAGGCGAAGATAAAACCGCAATAGCCACATACCTTCTACAGCGAATATAAACATAATTCGTCAATATACTTGAACTAAACCGGCTTCAGCAAATCATTACGGACAGTTGAACCGTAACCTCATTGTGTGAGAGGGCTTCAGAAGCTCCCTAGTTTGTTCCCCGCTTAACGCGACAGGCTATAGTTCTGAACTTCGCGACGTCTTCTAAAACTCTTCGGCGTATGATGCCACTATAAAGCCGCTATATCTTATAAAGACAGACATGCTATGTATATCAGGACTAGTTTTTGAGAACGCCGCTGGTGAAGAAGACACACATACTGATTGCACATTTAACGTCACTAAATGTGCATAAATGGCAGCGGCGGTTCCAGGGTAACGAAGTAAGAAGTTAGTGGTGGTTTCAGAATGGTAGTAAACCGAACCTCGACACATCACATCATTGCTCATTTCTTGAGAACTCGCATGGCAATGGAAGCTGATCATTTCCAAGATCATCCTGGCCTTATTCCTTATGTAATGGGCTATGATGGAAACTCAGAAGTCAATCATGAAATGATGGCGTGTTACCACTTACTGATTATGGTCTGGTGCAGACGGGTTACCTGTAACTTCTTCTTCCCATCTAACTTGGACTTCCCGGTGAGTGAAAAGAGGTCGGATTCGGCGCTGTCCATCAGGGCTGATCAACAAAGCCGCATTACTGCTGGCACGGTGTCACCGCCCAGGGTTGTCAAGTAGGACGCCTGGAAACATGAGGGACTTTTGTTTACCTCATTGAAGGAACATATTAGGGTACTACATAACCAATTAAATCAAGGCGCCCTAAATCCAAAATAGCTAACTTGGATTGCAGGTGACGGATGCTGGCGGAGACTCATGGCATAAACCGTTTGAAAAATCAACCCTAGTTGCTGTTAAAATGACCATTTAATCTGAAATGTATCCAAATCAACAGCATCCTATATCCATGGGGATTTTTCAGCTGCTAACAGCTAAGGAACAGCTGAAGAATGCCAAATGATGATGTATACTGTTCGTTTGTATTGATTAGTTGGTTGGTTATTGTAATTTATGAGCACATAGACTGTGTTGGTCATTCAGCGCTATAACATTGTTAGTCAAGCAGTAAAATCCGAGCAACATAGTCAGTGAAGCAGTGGTGTGTGTGTGTGTGTGTGTGTGATTGTGGTTTTAGGGCGTATCGACCATGGTTGGTCATTTAGCGCCCAAGTGAAGCAGTGGAAGTTCGTCGAGAGAATGGCATGCCCTGAGGTGAAATACCATGCTGTGTTACGATCCTCATTTTGTCAGTAAGTTAATGAGGGACATAAACCACAGAAAATTTGATTTCTGATATTAGTTAGAAAAGCTGCCCTGATTGAACGATGGAAGATTTGTTGCCTAATACTACCCTTAGGGAGACAGAAGCACGCCAAGTGTTTTCGCTCATGGATCAGTCGGGAAGACTTCATTTGGGCAGCTTTCGGATTAAAACATGATTGGGACAGCATGAGACTACGGCAAGTCTTCCTAAGAGACACATTCTTGGAAAATGAGATGTTCCAATAATATTTTGTGCAGTACTCGGTAGCTGAAAGTTAAATACGACAAGGGTCATGTATTACGCAGGAACAAAAATGGCGCCGATGTCACGCAGTGAACAAAGCAACCATGACACAACATACAACTTCAAAACTAGAATACGGTCCAGGTTGCATTTAAGAAACTGAACGATAAACATACGCAACTCAAACCATACCAGTGAGCTGCGTCGTTCTGGAGCCTCCAATTGCTCCGATAAAGCTGTAACGTCTTCTTGGCTCCGAGCCGGGATAGGAAGCCCCTCGGGTTTCAACGACGTGTCTCCCTTCCCTAGGAGGGCATCCAGGCGTCCAGAAAGGGCGTCCTGCTTTTTTATAACTACATCCAGCTTTACGAGCACGGATGATAGCAGTCTCCTGGTAGCCTCTGCAACACATTTGCAGGTAGCATTAATTGCGAAGTGGTGGAAGAGCCACCAAACAGCCCCACACACATTGCTTGAAGATGTCATCAGCCACCGCGATCAGCAGAATCTTCACAACTGTCAATATGTCGTAAAATTAATGTATAAAGAATACTGAAGTAATGATCAGTATGATGTTCTTCAGTGGCAACATGCATCGTCCAACTGAACCAAAACGGCAGGCGTCCTTTCCCTCCCCCCCCCCCCCCCAGTTCACTGAAAGTCGGTTGGCTTGATCCCTATTTACAGATACAAGGAGGTCGCCGGTTTGCTATTTATATATTTATTTCCGCCTTGACAAAAACAAAAAAAAACAGTTCACCGGACTATTTCCAGTGTGCACATGGTAAGTCTTCCTGAATCGGACACCACCAGAGTGCAGATAAGACGACATCCAAGATTAAGCTTAGCATGTATTCCTCCTAAACAGTTTGCTTTTGTACAACTCCAATACTTTCCGGTGGTGGATCTTTACAACTTCACGAATCGGACTTTTAGCTCTTTAATAAAGGGTCAATCGAAATATTTAGCATTACATAATTATTCCGTTTAATTATAATGCACTATGTTCCGGTGGAAGTGGACCATATTGGGAAATCGTACCATAGGTAGACTAAGTTACCTTCGTTTTGGCTTGCAGCGGCTGATGGGGCCGGCTGCATTCCGGGATTCAAAGATGCACGATCAGATACAATACAAGCTGTATTGTGGGTAGGCACGAGGCGTTTCTTTGGGCTAGGGTTGTGATATGATGGGGAGGCTTCACGCCGGGAAGTATGACGGTGGGGAGCAGAACCAGTTGTGCACCGCTGCTTTTGACTGGTAGCGTGGCATTCAAGTGGGGAGACTTCACGTTGAGAGGCACGTTGGCGCGAAGTGGGATGCACGGATGCATGACATTTCTCTGGGCTGGGGATCCACTAAGGATATGCACGAAACGTGAGGGGAGGACGAGGCGGAGCTTGAAGTGTCGTTCTCCTTCGCTCTGGCTCAGGTGATGCACCCTGGTCATATCTTGGGTTTGGCCTACAACAACCAGTAAATGCGTTAAATCACAAGCAATACAATAAGTACATTTACGCATGTTCCCTGACCACCAGGACAGGTGAAAACTCTGAGTAACAGTGCAGGCTGTCCTAACATGGGCTATAATTGACATTATCAAACGCACATACCCACACGTTGAGATGTCAGCTTACGATATTAATGCAATTAAAAAGTTCTTTCCTCGATAATTCAGCAGTTAGTTATCAGGGCATTGGGGCGCATCGACTTGAAAATTTAACGATTATACAACGATTATATAACAACCTGGATACCTTATTTGGCCCTACTTACAGCAGGTTATTTGTGCTCTACCAGATTTTTTGCTCCCGAGGCTGAACCAATTCAGCCGTTTGTAGTCGCGGATAAGCTAGTTGGTGGTTTGCTTGGAACTCAGTGGGGTTTCCTAAGTCTCCATTCCCCATATTGTGCTTAAAGAAGATTGTTGTATATAAACTCTCGTCACCAGTGCGCCTCGTTTGGGTCACTCTCGTCAATTACCTGCAATAGCGATTTTGTAGGTTGAGCCTCAGAGTCAAGAACGTGCAACTATCCCGTGCTTTTGCAATACATAAACGAGTTGGTTATTGTAGTTTTGGGGTGCACGAGTCACACAGCACCTATACTGCGCTATTCAAACATCAAGTCGATGCGCCCCTAAACTCCAATATTCAAACATCAAGCAAGCGAACGTCAGTTTACACGAATTATCTGTCATGTCGTGGAATCCGTACTCAGATAAGAAGCCTTTGTAGCATGCTGATCCCATCACATATGTATTCCCAGATAAATGGGGAGTGTAAACCACGGAAAAAAATAAGTAATGGGAAGATTGCAAAAATGACTCACTAACGTGTAACCAGGAGACACCTCGCACGGTGTGAAGTCCAGTTTGGCCTTGGGACCTCTTGGCGCAGTACCATTGACGTGATTTTAGTACCCCTTTGAGAGGGCCAAAAACACGATCCTTGGCCCAGTTCGCAGTCGTCTGGAGACCACCAGGTGGAGCACACCACGGCGATCTCATTCGTAGCCGTAAACTCAACAACACGAAACATGGCTCAGCTTGATATCGGACAATCAGTATCTGCATGACATGAAATCGATGAGTTACACTATATAAGCAAATCGCCGAGCACTTCAACTGCAAAGCAGTGAACACAATAAAAATACGCCTTTGGTCCCAGCGAATGTTTATTACATCAATCACTACAGGCTTCCACCATAAGTGCTACATCGCAGCAAACATCAGCAATCATGATGCAGAGTTTGAGAGCACTGGCTCTAGCTGTCTTTACCCAAGTTTCTTATTTGGTGCACATACATATTGTCCTTAAACAAAGCTGCAATAAGGTGCACCGGCAGATTTCAAGGATTACATCTCAATATCCCTATGGGTATGAATAGGTGGGACTGCAACTGCTTTGTGACAGTGAGGAAGGAGACAGCACTTATGCAAAATCCTACTGCGCTCCGCAGCCAGTAACTTGTTCTGAAATTCACCAACGATGCAAATGCCTAATTTCAGAGAGTTCAATGTGTTTTCAAACAGTGGTGCTTGCTGCTCCAATGCTTGTACAACAAACACAATTCGACCATCAGCAAGGCTAAGAATGTTCATAACATATACCAATCTCCCATCCTCGAGTTCCACACATTTATAACGTGTGTCTATAGCAACTAAGATTGTGTCATCTACAAATTGTTTGTATTGACCAACAATATCAATACCCTACACTACCGGTCCACAGTTATGTGGATCAACCAGTTTCCTTTGGCTGCGCTTCCTTTTGATATCAAGACACTCCAACTCAGTTACCCTTCTCAAAATTTGACTGCACACATTGTCAGGCTTTCTCACTTTCTGTTTGATGGTATTCAGGTATGACTCAAAAGGAAAGCATGAAATACAATCTAGTGGACCATAAATCTCAACATCATCAACAACGTGAAGCAATGAATGCACGTTGTAAACCAAGAATTCCCGCCCAAAGAGCAAAGAAAAGTTGTTTACAAAGGTTGATAAGAGCTCCCTAGCATATGATAAAAACTTACCTGATAAGGAAGGGGAGAGTAGAATCCGCATAGCTGTAGAAAAGGTGGCAAACAAGATGTACATGTTATCAGGAACCAAACCCTTCAGAGCCACAGGTCCTGAATACAGCAAAAATTGTCTGAGCTCAGTGGCCTTCCAGAAACTAAATTCCTTTAAGCTTCTTGGTTTACAAAATCACGAGACATACTGTTCCGCATAGCAAGAAGCCTCTCTGAAACCATCGCAATGGTTGATGACGGAAGACGGGATGTTAATGGGCCACTAGTCCATAACTTCACAATGGATCGTAGAACACCCTGGCATACAAGGTGCATGAAATCCAAAGGAAAATTTCGCACCATGTCAAAAGAGGGAATATCAGCAAAAGGTGACACACCCTTGTGGTGACATTCATCTGACCTGGCCCTAAATGCCTCATCTGTACGACATTTTGCATCATGGTTGGGAAATGTCATCCTCCTCTCAACATACTCGCCTTCATCTTCACGTCGTTCGCATCCATGATGACCACTATGGGCCTTGATACACTTCAGGTAGGAGCGAGCTGGTGCATCTGCCATTACTGCATGTAGCATAAACTGCATGACTGCACCCTGATAGCTGATGCCATGTTGCACCAAAGCCCTGCATTCACTGATGAAGTCACTGAGATATTCATTCACTGGAGTGGGCTTATGCACACCTGCCCACACTGCTACGGTGAACACCTTGCATATATTTGGGACCATTCCTAAAATTGGTCAAATACCAACCTGTGAGCTTCGAAAAAGTAGAAGACCATCACAATGAGTCGGACCACATACAGAGCCAAGACATTCACAGACAGCCGTTTCAACATTGAACATAATGGCTTGGTGATGCCAAAATAGTGGAAGCTTCCACCGCAAAATACTTTGGGACGAATGTCGACCGGAGTTTGTAGAAGTGTCCTGGGATTCACAGGTAGGGACAAATTTGTACATGCAGCCAGAATAATCAGTAGAGCACCAACAGCAGTGTGTGAGATGTTGAACTTTGCAGCCAATTGAGCAATTCTTCTGGCTGCCTCAAATTCTCTTGATGCCTGTTCTTCATCACTGGGTCCTTTATCACAGTCCCTTGCAGCCTCCCCACCTTCTGACACAGATTCCTCCAATGGAAATTGGGTACCCAGAAACTCAACATCTTCCATTCCCTGACCATGGCACCTTGTGTCATCTGCCTCCTCTGTGCCAAATGTTGACGTCATTGGCTTCACTGCTCATAGAGTCCTTCCCAACCAGATTTGCTTGTAATGGGCAAGCAGGAGTGGTAGCAGGTATATTGAGTGTGTTACTTGGTAAGCAATCTGGGAATGCATCCACAGCTGCCCTTTCTAAATACTCATCCATGGCTCGCCTCTTCCTCCTGTACTCCGTCCACCTGCTGTTATCATTTTGCCCATACATATTCTGCAATGCAAGTTGATGCCCTTCCTGAACTTGATTTCCACCTGACTGAAGATAAATGTCAAATGGGAGAGTTCATCCATACCATGGAAAAAAATACCCACAAAAATGCAACAAAAGGCCAACCTAGCCAAACTTAAATTGCCATAAAAATAATACTATGACGCATAATTCTTATTTATGTAAAATTCCCACTATTTTTTAAGAAAAAAAAATTTAGAGCAAAAATCTTGGAAATTGTTCCAACTTACCAGAAAAGCCTACCATAACCTAACTTTACCAGACCTAACCGCTTTGTACAATTCATGGATGTAAAATGCATCTAAAATTTGCTTCATGATTTCCTCAAACTGCAATAAAACTGAGGTAGGCACAGCACTTTTTATGCAAAGGATTATTGAGATGACAGTGAGCAATGTTTAATTTATCATAACTGAGAAACACCAGATAGAAATATGGAAAGCTACGGCACATAACAACAGTCGTATTTGTACTTTGTAGCCATTGATGTTGAAGTATTTCAAAAATTCAATTTTGCATTTTCAGATATGGAGGATAGTTGTTGTAAAGAATAAGTTACCTCCATAATAAGATCGGTTTGCACTGCCCACTGCACATGCATCACAAATCAGTTAATTGCCAGGACCTCAATTAAATTTCCAAGAGCAAGACTTTCCCGGAGAGTAATAATGCTCTGCATCACAAATCCAGGGAGACTGCTTTTCGAACCATGATCCTGATCCATGGTCGTCAAAGCCTGGCATACACACATTGGTGGATTGGGTGGATGAATAAGCCTTGCATATTTGAATCAATATCATCACACGTTTAATCAACGACCAATCTCACAAACCTCGAATTGATGTCCGAACGGCTCCAACAACAATGAACCCGGCGCCCCACGGCTTGAAAATGGCGTATTTCGCGCGTCCATGGCGCCAGCGTTGGGAGGGCCTAAAATGCAAACTTTTTTCCGCGATGGACGATCTTAGTAAGTACGATGTGGATGTCGATGAAAAGTTCAATGATAGTTGCCTTTTTATTTGGCGACTATTTGGTGGTATTGGCCTACAACCGTAATGAATATTGTCCGTTAAATGTCTTTAAATGGTCCCCAAATGGCGGTGCAACGCTATAATCACAATAATGGAAAATACCCGAGGACGATCTCGTTAACTACTGCACCAGTTTTCGTGAAAATGGCTATAAAATCAACTTTAACGTCGATTTTTAGTGGTTTGAGACATTTCCAGCCGATATAAATTCACGAAATCAGGTTCCTTTCGCGGTTCTCCTACCACTGAGGGATCCATAGCCCCCAACTAGCTCCTGACCGGATGCAATTTCTGTAGTTGACAGCGCGTTAATGTGCGGGCACTGTGCCCCGACCGGGCCCAGAACGGGCCCAGACTGGGCACCGGCTGGGCCGTATCCGTATCGCCGCGAAATGCGACGCTGGTATGAGTCGCAAGAGGGACTGGGCCCATGTTGGGCCCCGGCCGGGCAGTCCATCCAGCTAGCGTTCCTAGGTTTTGCCGGTTGGGGCCATGCTGGGCCCCAGTCGATTTGCCCAGTCGCTTACTGTGCCCAGTCGGGGCCCGGCTAAAATGCTGGCTCGGAAGTGCAGTAGGTGCTGCCATATCTGATGTTCACAATCACACTGTTGCTGACCAACAAGTGCATTATGTGCTGCCATATCTGATGTTTACCACCACACTGGTACTTACCAACAAGTGCAATATGTGCTGCCATATCTGATGTTGACGCCCAGGGCGGACGTGGCGCCGCTGGCAAGTAAAGGCGCGCGCCGCGAGCACTGTCAACGCCCGGTCACCTCACCGTCCAGCCGAGGTACTCAGCCAGAATACCCAGCCGGGGTACCAAGCCTGACTACCCAGCCGGGGTAGCCAGCCGGAGTATGGCACTTGAGCACCCGCTCGTGGACATTGGGATCAGCGAGCCGGGCCGGCAGTGGTCGACACCGGCTGATGGGGGTGGCGACACCTGAGTGGATGGTGGTGGAGGTAGCGACACCCGAGTGGTCGATGGGGGTGCCGACACCCAAGTGGTCGGTGGTGGGGGTGACGACACCTGATTGGTCGGTGGTGGGGGTGCCGACACCCGGGTGGTCGGTGGTGGGGGTGACGACACCCGAGTGGCCGGTGGTGGGGGTGACGACACCCGGGTGGCCGGTGAGGTGGCGACACCCGGGTGGCCGGTGGTGGGGGTGCCGACACCCGGGTGGCCGGTGGTGGGGGTGCCGACACCTGAGTGGCCGGTGGTGGGGGTACCGACACCTGAGTGGCCGGTGGTGGGGGTGACGACACCCGGGTGGCCGGTGGTGGGGGGTGACGACACCTGAGTGGACGGTGGTGGGGGTGCCGACACCCGGGTGGCCGGTGGTGGGGGTGACGACACCTGAGTGACCGGTGGTGGGGGTGCCGACACCCGGGTGGCCGGTGGTGGGGGTGACGACACCCGGGTGGCCGGTGGTGGGGGTGACGACACCTGAGTGACCGGTGGTGGGGGTACCGACACCCGGGTGGACGGTGAGGTGGCGACACCCGGGTGGACGGTGAGGTGGCGACACCCGGGTGGCCGGTGGTGGGGGTGACGACACCCGGGTGGCCGGTGGTGGGGGTGACGACACCCGGGTGGCCGGTGGTGGGGGGGGACACCCGGGTGGCCGGTGGTGGGGGTGACGACACCCGGGTGGCCGGTGGTGGGGGTGACGACACCCGGGTGGCCGGTGGTGGGGGTGACGACACCTGAGTGGCCGGTGGTGGGGGTGCCGACACCCGGGTGGCCGGTGGTGGGGGTGACGACACCTGAGTGGCCGGTGGTGGGGGTGCCGACACCCGGGTGGCCGGTGGTGGGGGTGCCGACACCCGGGTGGCCGGTGGTGGGGGTGACGACACCCGGGTGGCCGGTGGTGGGGGTGACGACACCTGAGTGGCCGGTGGTGGGGGTGACGACACCTAAGTCGCCGGTGGTGGGGGTGACGACACCTGAGTGGCCGGTGGTGGGGGTGACGACACTCGGGTGGCCGGTGGTGGGGGTGACGACACCCGGGTGGCCGGTGGTGGGGGTGACGACACCTGAGTGGCCGGTGGTGGGGGTGCCGACACCTGAGTGGCCGGTGGTGGGGTGCCGAGACCCGGGTGGCCGGTGGTGGGGGTGACGACACCCGGGTGGCCGGTGGTGGGGGTGACGACACCCGGGTGGCCGGTGGTGGGGGTGACGACACCCGGGTGGGTGGGGGTGACGACACCCGGGTGGCCGGTGGTGGGGTGACGACACCTAAGTCGCCGGTGGTGGGGGTGCCGACACCTGAGTGGCCGGTGGTGGGGGTGCCGAGACCCGGGTGGCCGGTGGTGGGGGTGACGACACCTGAGTGGCCGGTGGTGGGGGTGACGACACCCGGGTGGCCGGTGGTGGGGGTGCCGACACCCGGGTGGCCGGTGGTGGGGGTGACGACACCTGAGTGGCCGGTGGTGGGGGTGCCGACACCTGAGTGGCCGGTGGTGGGGGTGCCGACACCCGGGTGGCCGGTGGTGGGGGTGCCGAGACCCGGGTGGCCGGTGGTGGGGGTGACGACACCTGAGTGGCCGGTGGTGGGGGTGACGACACCTAAGTCGCCGGTGGTGGGGGTGACGACACCTGAGTGGCCGGTGGTGGGGGTGCCGACACCTGAGTGGCCGGTGGTGGGGGTGACGACACCCGGGTGGCCGGTGGTGGGGGTGACGACACCTAATTCGCCGGTGGTGGGGGTGACGACACCTGAGTGGCCGGTGGTGGGGGTGCCGACACCCGGGTGGCCGGTGGCGGCTGGGCCGGCCCGCCGACAGCCGACAGCCGGCCAGCGTGTTATGTTACCACCTGTCCGTTTTGATGGCGCCGTCCGAGCGTCTGCTGTCGTGTGTGGCCGCCAGACGGCGCGGCCAGTGTCGCGGCGTGCGTGCCGCATGCCAACCAGTGTGAACTGGACCCAGTCGGGCACCACATTCCTCGCACGCCGCTCACGTGTATATTTGTGTTGGCGGAATGCGGCCAGCCACACGATCGGACGGCTGATTCCTGACGAAGTGGAATCGGTCCATTGGCCGGCGATGTCTTCAGCTCTGATACCGGCATAATACATACATAAATATATACATATTTCGGGATTCATACGAGGCAAGGGCTTGTTTAACCGGATCACATCAAGCTCGGGCTGGAATAACAAGACGATTCAAGGCACAATACACTAGCACGCCTCAGATGGATAATAAAATCGCTGTTCCAACCAGAATGCGTCTATTCTGGTCATGAACTGGTTCAGCGTAATAGAGCAGACTACTTGCTCTGGGAGCGAGTTCCAGTCCCTGACTGCTCGAACACTCGGATGGTTTCGTCTCACTCTCATAAATGCAGCACGCTGCCTTCAAGGAGTGACCTTTGGTGGACAAGTGTGGTGATAACCGGACCTTTTCCTGGTGCAAGCCGATATGACCATGCGGCAGCTGATGCATGCGGATTATGTCGCCATGACGCGTCCTATATTGTAGTGAATGGAGTTGCACCATTTACAGGCGGTCTGTATAGATAAGGTGTCCGATATAAATATATATATATATATATATATATATATATATATATATATATATATATAATTTATTTATTTATTTATTTATATCGGACACCTTATCTATACAGACCTTATCTAAGCGAATGCCTGACCGCCCCAGCCCTATTAGCCCCAACCTTATCATTTTCTCTATTTTGTAATCTCCGGAACACTTTGAAATAGGTATATATATTATATATACCTATTTCAAAGTGTTCCGGAGATTAAAAAATAGAGAAACTAATAAGATTGGGCCTAATAGGGCTGGAGCGGTCAGGTATTCGTTTGGTTTTTCATTGTTTTAAGGAAGGAAGCAAGATGGTAATGAACGAAGTTCAACCGAAAATCGCCAAAATCTCGCACTGAGTTCAAGTCGGCCCCGGGGATGCCAGAAGATTGCGCGATGCCGCCTTTGTTATTCACATTATGCAGCAAAGACCTGCCGTTAACAGTGAAAGGCGCTCACTGCTTCATGTTTGTAGACGACCTGAAAGTGCATCGGAAAGTTTGCAATGAAAGCGATGTCATTGCAGTTGCACTGCGCGCAGATGTTCACTCGGTTGTCCTGGCGGAAAATTCGAAGTTAAAACTAAATTGATCCAAGTGCAGTTTATTTCGCGCGACCGTTCAGTCAAGTTCAGTCCAATTACAAAATTAATGCAGCCGTGTCGATTCCCGTCACAACCATTCGGGACCTAGGCGTAATGATCGGCACAAAAGACTTACAATTTCATATTAGATTAATACTATAGCATCTAAAAGCAACCAGGCATTTGGCCTTTTGATTGTCACATTGGAGTCCGCACCCGGCCAAACTGATCTATCGATCTCCGGCACTCGGAGTTTGAGCTCAGCAAAAGTGTATCTTTACCAGCTTGTTGCGCGAATGTTTGTCCCTCATTAGAATATGCTGTTCTGCGGTTTGGTGACGCACCGTGCAGTCACTTGGCCAGATCGCACCGTGCAGTCACTTGGCCAGACCGCACCGTGCAGTCACTTGGCCAGATCGCACCGTACAGTCACTTGGCCAGATCGCACCGTGCAGTCACTTGGCCAGACCGCACCGTGCAGTCACTTGGCCAGATCGCACCGTGCAGTCACTTGGCCAGATCGCACCGTGCAGTCACTTGGCCAGACCGCACCGTGCAGTCACTTGGCCAGATCGCACCGTGCAGTCACTTGGCCAGATCGCACCGTGCAGTCACTTGGCCAGACCGCACCGTGCAGTCACTTGGCCAGATCGCACCGTGCAGTCACTTGGCCAGATCGCACCGTGCAGTCACTTGGCCAGATCGCACCGTGCAGTCACTTGGCCAGACCGCACCGTGCAGTCACTTGGCCAGACCGCACCGTGCAGTCACTTGGCCAGATCGCACCGTGCAGTCACTTGGCCAGATCGCACCGTGCAGTCACTTGGCCAGACCGCACCGTACAGTCACTTGGCCAGACCGCACCGTGCAGTCACTTGGCCAGACCGCACCGTGCAGTCACTTGGCCAGACCGCACCGTACAGTCACTTGGCCAGACCGCACCGTGCAGTCACTTGGCCAGACCGCACCGTGCAGTCACTTGGCCAGATCGCACCGTACAGTCACTTGGCCAGATCGCACCGTGCAGTCACTTGGCCAGATCGCACCGTACAGTCACTTGGCCAGACCGCACCGTGCAGTCACTTGGCCAGACCGCACTGTGCAGTCACTTGGCCAGATCGCACCGTGCAGTCACTTGGCCAGATCGCACCGTGCAGTCACTTGGCCAGACCGCACCGTACAGTCACTTGGCCAGACCGCACCGTGCAGTCACTTGGCCAGACCGCACCGTGCAGTCACTTGGCCAGACCGCACCGTACAGTCACTTGGCCAGACCGCACCGTACAGTCACTTGGCCAGACCGCACCGTGCAGTCACTTGGCCAGACCGCACCGTACAGTCACTTGGCCAGATCGCACCGTGCAGTCACTTGGCCAGACCGCACCGTACAGTCACTTGGCCAGACCGCACCGTACAGTCACTTGGCCAGACCGCACCGTGCAGTCACTTGGCCAGACCGCACCGTACAGTCACTTGGCCAGACCGCACCGTACAGTCACTTGGCCAGACCGCACCGTGCAGTCACTTGGCCAGACCGCACCGTGCAGTCACTTGGCCAGACCGCACCGTGTGGAGCGCAAGTTCCTAATGCAGCTGGCTTGCGCAATGCGGGGCAAAACTCGGCGTCACTGAAGCACCAGGAGCCCCTCAGAGCTCATAGTCCGCGACCACTACGTGCTGGACGTGTGTGCAAGGACACTTGGCTTCTGATCAGGTATTCCGCCGATTGATAGATGCGCCCAATTATTTTGTTGCATTTCGTTTTAAATGTATGATACGGATTACGAGAGGAGGGCCACCATCCCTGTCTGATATTTCGTTTGGAAAGGAAGCACTGCGAGAAATAACATATTGTTGTACGCGTTGCACGAATGTGCAAATTTTTATTTATCTTTGTCATCGCATCGATCTGCAGAACGTGAGCCAGAGTGAGGTGAAGATACATACCATCTCGTGTTTTATATTTTTGTTTCTAGGTACGGCGATTTCTCATTGATCTTATGCCTTTCAGAACTCTTCAGTTTTGGTTTATATAATGCTGCATCAATATTTATTACATTGTCATTGTTTTTATACCAGATGTGCATGGTGTTTCGCCCTGTCATAACATACCGGTTGTGTTTTGTTCTGTTATGTATTAGCTTAGCCTGCCTTGGGGCTGCCACCTGTTGGTGACTCCCCGGCATGGCTATCGTCACGAATCTTCGATGTGTTGCGGCAAGTGGTATTTTATGTCGATTTTTGTTGCAGCGCCATAATAGTAATACGTTAAATTTCACGTCAAATTTAACGATTTGGGGGACGCGTCCGCCTTCCCTCACCGCGGAGCCGCCCATGCCTGTCTCGCCATGCCTATTATTTCGTGGCATTGTTTGTGTGACGGTCCAGTGCATAGATTAACACAGTGACTGCACGTTAGCAATTCCCTTAAGAACGTGAAGTCAAATAAAATGTCGACAAGTGAAGCGGAATGAAGCAGGCGACGCTGTCCCAGCGGAGGTCGTCTACAGCATGCGAATGTGGTGTAGCTGAAATGTGATGTCTTTAATAGAGATACCTCTGCAGCAGGTGAACATGGTGTAGCTGAAATAAGATGCCTTCACAGAAATGTCTTTACATCAGGTGAACGTGGTGTAGCTGGAATGCGATGCCCTTAATACAGATACCTATGCAGTATGTGAGCATGGTGTAGCTGAAATAAGATGCCTCTGCATCAGGTGAACGTGCTGTACCATGAGTCGATCACCCACCACGCGCCTCACACACGCCGAAAGAAGAGCGCGCCGGGCGAGGAGAAGCGCAGTGCGGCGGCAGCCGGCAGAGCGGGCGGCTCGGCGCCGACACCGCGCTTCCTCTGCCCAGAGTGTGACCTGTACTTCCGCAAGGCGTCGCTCAAGTCACACCTGATGAAGCACACTGGCGAGGCGCAGTATCATTGCCTCTATTGCGCCAGGTAGGAGCCAGATGGACACCTTCGGCTCGGCCACATTTAATGGTGAATATTTGCACACAGGCAAATTTTCCCACCCACACGAGAGCAAAGACTTGAACCCGGTACATTTTTCATCGAATTCTGTCGGACCCCTTTCCGCTTCGTTTGTACGGTTCCTTAGAAAAGAAAGTCGGATAAAAGCGCTAGCCCCGCTCTGACCTTTGATATCGTGTCCCGTCGCCGGTGTCGTGTGGCTGGCCGCGCGCCTGTTGTGCACGTGTGCCGCGTCAGTCGTGACCGTGCCGCCACACGCCACACGCCTGACCAGCGACCTTTTGCGGCCAGCTGACGGCGACCCCGGCCTGTCAGTCGCCCTGTCCTGTGGAACTCCCCTGGCCTCGCTATCCGGCCGACCGACTTCCCTCGTGTTACGTTGTGTCACGCTGTCGGATCTCTGCCAATATTGGCTTGATTGTCCCCCCCGCCCCCACTCTTCTTGTTCCCGATATAACTGCGGCCTGCCATGTGCCACGCGCCGTCTCACTTTGCACACGGCCGCGTCGCAGGTACTTCTTCGTAGAGTCGGAGCGCGACCGTCACGAGACGACGTCCCACCAGCGGCGGCAGCGTCACGACAAGGCGTCACTCGGCCCGTCCGATACGGTGGGCGGCGTGCCGCGCGTCGCCACGGCCGGCGTCACCTGCCAGCTGTGCGGCCAGACGTTCCGCAACGGGTGAGCCGGCTTAGCTCAGTGGCAGAGCACTGGTCTTGTAAACCAGGGGTCGTGAGTTCGACCCTCACAGGCGGCAGTGCGTGCGGTCCGCGGCGGGCTGTTTTGTCATGTGTGAGGGGACTGCTGATTCGGGGAATGCGAACGTTGACGACATCTGCTAAAAGACGGACTTCCATCGCATTAGCGTTATTACCCTCTTTTGGTTGCGCTGGTAACGTCGGATGTATACCATGCGATTTAGAAACGTATTCCTGAATTGCATTTCCCACTTTTCCGATGTTAGCCTTCCGATACAAATCGATTGGACGCACCGCCAATTTCTTGGACAAACTTGGAACAGTCATCACCTTCAGTGCAATGCTACCTGTAGGCGACGTCTCAAAGTGGATGTTAGTTTTATCTGTTGTATACCATGAACCAAAAGCCGGCAATGCTGCTCCCTGGTCCCTTGATCAACAGGAAGACCTTAGTAATGTGAACCTTAACATGACAAAGGTTTCATATAAAATTAACTCAAGGCAAATGTTTGTTGTAAAATCACAGCTTGAACGAACAATGTTGCAATGGCCTTTGGTTAACATACAATGCAATTAGTTAATGATTATTTTTTCTGAATATGTGATCATCATGAGTTAATGTTCTTGGCAAGTTAATGCTACAGAAGGCAACTAGTTTGGTGAATTGCTTATAATCAATTCAATCTGTTTTTTTTTTAACATTGAACATGTATTAATCTACCATCATGGTGACATATGAGAGAGCATGCTGCCTGGTGATGCTGTTGTCATTAAATTGTAAATTGCTGCCTGGGGAGGGAGGGATATCGTGGAGAACTGGTGTTCCTGAAGTTTCCTGCTGCAGGGATAATTGATAACTTCCCACACATGGTCCTGGCAAGTGTTCCTTTCACTTGCAATATAATCCTTGCTCCTCTATCATCTTATCTAGGCATAAAACTATCTATATTTGTTTGTCAAACTATGCTTCTTAATGGTGTGAGCCTTACCTGTAATTTACTTTTTCCATTTTACTTTCCGATCATTCGTTGTCCATTTTTGTGTTCCAGTTCAATGTTCATGCACAATTATTATTCCAAGTTTTCAATTTCCAGAACTAATCACCATTCCAGTTGGCTCTTTCCCTGAGTAATGAGTGGGCTCAAACTTGAAGGAGCTACATTGGAGTTGCTAGGGAATGATTTGAGTGATAAGTACCCTCCTCATGAACATATACTGTCACAGTGTAAATATTATTCTTTACCTCAACCACTTAACTTGAATGCTGGGTTCTCAGCACTTCATATCAATGCAAGGGCCCTCAAGAATAAATTTGATGATGTTATTAATCTAGCGAATTTTTAAGTTGATTGGTCAGCTATTTGTGTGACAGAGACATGGTTGAAGAAATATTTAGAACAATACTATAGTCCAAAAAATTATAATCCTTTGCATCGAGTAGAAAAGAAGGTGAAGGTGGAGGTACAGCAATATATGTAAGTAATAGATATGAGGATAGGGAAAGAAAAGACCTGGAGAGTGATCATTTTGAGACAAGTTTTCTCGAAATCAACATGAAGTTGGCTGTGCCAGTAAAGAGATTCCTAGTGGGGAAATATATAGACCTCCAAGCCTGAGCCACACTTTCTTTAGGGACTACTTGGAAAAAATGCTTCACTCATTGGAAAACACTAAATGTACATGTGTCATAGCAGGGGACTTCAATTACGATCTTTTAAAATATCACTCTGATAAACCTACACTTAGTTTTATGAATATGTCAAATTCCTATGGATTTTTCCCAACCATCTCGAAAGCTACCCGGATTTGTAATAATTATGATGCCCTTTTGGATAATATATTTATAAATGATGTTAATGTCTCGAACAATGCAGGAATTCTACTTCATGATTTATCGGATCACTTTCCAGTTTTTCTCAATCTGTCATTAATTCAAAGCGCAATTATAACAAGGCACTCAGTGACAGTCTTTGATAAAATAAAAATCAGTGAATTAAATGATCACCTCATTAGTACCTTGGAAACCTTTCAAGATGAGACTGATGCTAATCAATCACATACCAAACTTATTAAAGGATATGAAACAGGCATTACAAAATTATCTAAACCTTTTACACCCAGTAGAAGAAAGAATCCAATTAAACCATGCACCCCTGCACTTCTGTGTTCAATAAATACAAAAAAATAATATATATGCAAAATATATTAGGAATATAATTTTACTGAATGAAAATAAATACAACTGTATAGGAACATGCTTTGCAATGTGCTTAGGGATGCGAAACGATTAAATTGCAAGAGGGCATTCCAGGATAGCAAAGGTGATAGCAAAAAACATGGAAGTATTTGAATGAAATTATAAACAACAAGGAATTGCAAACAGTTAGTCCAAAGTGCTTTGTTGATAACTGATGCTACCTGTGTAACTGAACAAATACCTGATAAATTTAATACATATTTTTTCAAAGCTATGTAGTGAGGTGGAAAAAAATATCTGCAACACACATCAGTCCATTATATTATCTTACACAGCCTAATTATGCAAGCATTAACAATATTCCTTCTGTTAATGATGCTGAAATTGAAGACATTATTAAGTCTTTAAACCCTGTTGGTGGAGGTATGGATACAATTAGTACAAACATTTTGATTGGAACATTTAGAAGTATTTTGCAACATCTAACATATTTCTTTCATCTTTGTCTGAACACAGCAATATTTCCCTGATACCTTAAAATATGCAGTTATAATTCCTGTATATAAATGATGGGAAAATAATAAATTTACTAATTATATGCCAATATCTTTACTACCAGTATTTTCGAAAGTACTGGGAAGATTAATACACCTTTGGGTATCATCATTTCAAAATGAAATAATATCATGCACCCATTGCAATTTGATTTCAGAAAAAAAGACAGCGCATACATGCCAATTGCTCTGATGCATAACGAAGTAACTAAATCACTTGTAAATAATAAAATAGTTTGTACTCTGTATCTAGATTTTAAAAAAAGAAGCCTTTGACACCATCAGCATCAGCATTTTGTAACAAAAATTGAACTTGATTGGCTTTAGAGGTAATTTATATAAACTGTTGACCTCATACCTATCAAATAGATATCAAAGAGCCAATATACATGACATCATCTCCCAATCCTTACATATCACAAAACGTATTCCTCAAGGTTCGACTCTGGGACCTCTGCTATTTACTCTATACATTAACGATCTCTGCAATGTTTCCAATTTGGCTAGCTTTTACCTATTTGCAGACGACCTTGCCGTAACTATTACAGCTAATGATCATTCTGAATTACAAAGTAAAGTAAATGAAGTAATACCCAAAATAATTGCATGGTTTCATACCAACAGATTATCTATTAATGCTGAGAAGACTGGATATCAATTTTTTTCCAGGAAACCATGTGATGACCTTCATGTCAAAATGAATACTTCCAATATTACAAGGCATAGCTGTATAAAATATTTAGGTGTACTTATTGATGAAGACATGACATGGAAAAGCCATATCAATGCCGTTTCTTCCAAAACTTAGCAGGAATATTGGAATTATAGGCAAGTCTAGGTACTTTTTATCAACTTGTGAATTGCTTCTGTATAATTCTTTAATATTGCCATATCTAAATTACTGTGCTGTTGTCTGGGGAAGTACATGCCGCTCTAGGCTCGACAAGATTATTAAGCTACAGAAGCGTGTTATTAGGATTGTTGATAAGAAACCTTACTTATACCATATAAATGAATTGTTTATTAAGCATGGAGTTCTAAAGTTTCTGGACATAGTTGATGACCAATGTATTTACATTATGTTAGGTTTTCTAAATCAATCATTACCAGCACCTCTTTCTGATGTTTCAACTTCTTGAACAAGGTGGCCTCAGAGTTAGACAACATTTTCAAATACCCTTTTCTGATATAAGTTATAGAATGTTTTCATTACCCTTTATTGCACCAAAAGCCTGAAATAAAATAACCTGCTCTCACTTCCACAGGATTGACGATGTGCATAGGAGTAAAATCATCTTGAAGAAGCACATCAGACAATACATTACAGGAAAATATGATCTTTTTCAATGAATGTTTGCAATGGTAATGTGCTATGCATGTGATCTGGTATCATTTGGACATTTTAGTTTAAAAATAATGTTTTCTTTTCTTTCTTCTTCTTCATGCTTGGTTCGTCCTTTCTCCTTAGTGTAATAGTAGTTTAGTAAATGCATGTGCAAAATTATGATTTTGTATTATTTCCCCATTAACACCTATAGCGGTTATTTTCCTGGAGCCCTCGAAGACGTTACTAGCATTGCTAATTGTCAGAGAGGGCTTTAGGAACATCTTTTACTAATATCTGGTGGCGGAATCTGTCCAGCAAGAAACAGGATTGGGGAGTGGTGTGACCTGCCTTGATTTGCTTACCACGACCTACCTCTCACCCTTGAAATTTAACGTGATTTGGTCGCACGAGTACGGAAGGGCACTCCTGCCTACCTATTAATGGGTAGGGGAATTTAAAAAAGAAAATAAAAAAAGGTGCCCACTGGCCATCTACCCAGTACCCATGCTTAGCATGACAGCACCAAATTATCCAGCATAATAATTTGCAGTGCTTTTTTTAAAAATAAATTTAATCCAAGTTGTTGCTGGGGTGGCTTGAGGAACCAGGGTTCTATTGCTAAGCAGAGCTTGTTGCGTAAGCCCTGGCCCCACCACCCGATCTTTGAACTCCAGTTCAACGGCACAATTTAGACAGAAAGTTTCACGTGCCGCCAATGCACCGACACGGCCTCCCGGTAGCTCGTCCCAGGCCTTATCGGGCCAGCTGCCAACTGGCACTCCCGGCCGGGGGCTAAATGCGAGCGCAAGAAGCGACTCGAACCCTGTGTCGCCAGTACAGGGGAGACCAGTGCAGACCAGCGCTCCAACCAACTGAGCTACCGGGGCGGCAAAGGCTTTTGCTTTTGTACGTGAGATGTTGGTACAGCAAAGGCAAGACAATGCATGACAGGATGCGATTCTAGCTTCCTGGGCTATCCAAGTTCCAGGGAATCCTACCAGCGGTGGAACTTCTTACGCCTTTGGTGGGGCCTTGGCCTTGGCCCGACCATGTTTGTCTTGGCCCCAGCTACTTCTTGCTCTCTTTACATGGGATCTTATGTGGTGAGCCCCACCAAATAAATTGACAGCACAAATTTCCGCAACACATTGGGCGGGATCAATAATTTTCCAACTTCTCCATGTATGCATCCCACCTAAGAGTATGTGATTATTTAAAATATTAGCTCGGACAAGCTCGGCTCGTAAGAGTTTCAGAACTCAGAAGTGGGTACATATGTAGGCTGAAGACATGGCTCCAGATCTAGGGTGGGTCGGGGATCCTGAACCCCAGGTTTGGTACCCTGCTAATGTTAATTTGTCATTTTCCATATTCAACGTGAAAATATGTCCTACAATGGTGTGTTGGCTGGTGTTTCTGCACCAGTTCGCACCGTTCCCCGAATGCCACATGCTGCTAACATGGTGAACTTGTGCCGCTCGTTTCCACCGGTGCATTGCTATCTGTTTTCATTGCCGTAGTTCTACGGCTGCTTCCACTAATCTCGTATCACGTATCATCAGCGAATGAGTTCGGCGCGTGCTACGCCGACGTAATGCGCCAGGTTTTCACTCGTGTACTGCCACGTGTCTCTTCTGACCCCATGCCGTGCATCCCATTAACGTCGCGCCACGTAGCTCACTAACCTCGTGCCACGTGTCGCAGGCACGTGGTCCGCATGCACGTGACACGTGCTCACCGTGGTGAGTCGCGTACGTGTCCGGCGCCCGACTGTCTGTACAGCTGCACGCACGCCAGTCTGCTGAACCGGCACGTGACGACGGTGCACCCCGGCTTCCAGCGGTTCCAGTGTCAACAGTGCAGCTTCTCCTGCAAGAGCGCCGCCGCTCTCGAGCTGTGGGTGTCCTGTATCGTGGGGTGTGGGTCGGGTCAGGTCACGTGCTGGGAATTCGGTGGACTGGGTCATGGCGACGTGGCCGATCTGGCTCGGAATGCGAGTGTTCACAACTGGGAGAATTCCGGTGCCCTGAGCAAAGGTAGGTGCGCCAGCACCGATGCCAAACGAGGATGTGACTTTCGAATGAATGTGTGGTACGCAGGTGGCCACGGCCAACGAGATAAGGAACATGGGGTAAGTCTGTGTGGGATTTTGACTGGAAATTTAGATGACTGTAGGAGAGCAACAACGGATGACAGCCACTCCAGCCTTGTATGTACCACCCCACACTCGCAGCTGCTCCAACATTGTCACCCAGACGCTAGGTTGGATTTGTGTTTTGGAATACTGAATTTGGAGATTAAATTTATGAGCAGTTAAATTCCAACATGATGTTATTTGGAGTTCTGACAATACACTTCTTTGTATGCTTTCCAATCATTTTTGGTATGCGTATCAGACGGCAACAAGTTCGCGTAGTTTTTAACAAGTCCATTTCCCTTTGGAAAAAAATGATGACCATGGGATGGAAGACGATGTTCCGGATGCCAAGCATCCAAGACAAGGCCGTGTCTCCGACCCTGCCCCAGCGTGACAGCCAGCCTAATCTAACGCCGCCCTCATTCTATAGCATCTCCATCGCATAGCCTTGCACCGACATGACCCTGTATCGTCCCCATCTCGTGACCTTACATCGTCCTGACCCTGTAGCGTCCCCATCTCGTGACCTTGCGCCGTTCTGACCCTGTAGCGTCCCCATCTCGTGACCTTGCGCTGTTCTGACCCTGTAGCGTCCCCATCTCGTGACCTTGCGCCGTTCTGACCCTGTAGCGTCCCGATCTCGTGACCTTACACCGTCCTGGCCCTGTAGCGTCCCCATCTCGTGCCCTTACATCGTCCTGACCCTGTAGCGTCCCCATCTCATGACCTTACACCGTCCTGGCCCTGTAGCGTCCCCATCTCGTGACCTTACACCGTCCTGGCCCTGTAGCGTCCCCATCTCGTGACCTTACATCGTCCTGGCCCTGTAGCTCCCCATCTCGTGACCTTACACCGTCCTGGCCCTGTAGCGTCTCCATCTCGTGACCTTACACCGTCCTGGCCCTGTAGCGTCCCCATCTCGTGACCTTACATCGTCCTGGCCCTGTAGCGTCCCCATCTCGTGACCTTACACCGTCCTGGCCCTGTAGCGTCCCCATCTCGTGACCGTCGCCGACTTGACCATGTAGCGTCCCCATCTCGTGACCTTACACCGTCCTGGCCCTGTAGCGTCCCCATCTCGTGACCTTACATCGTCCTGGCCCTGTAGCGTCCCCATCTCGTGACCTTACACCGTCCTGGCCCTGTAGCGTCCCCATCTCGTGACCGTCGCCGACTTGACCATGTAGCGTCCCCATCTCATGATCTTAAGCCGCTCTAATCTTGTAGCGTCCCCATCTCGTGACCGTCGCCGACTTGACCATGTAGCGTCCCCATCTCGTGACCTTACACCGTCCTGGCCCTGTAGCGTCCCCATCTCGTGACCTTACACCGTCCTGGCCCTGTAGCGTCCCCATCTCGTGACCATACACCATCCTGGCCCTGTAGCGTCCCCATCTCGTGACCTTACACCGTCCTGGCCCTGTAGCGTCCCCATCTCGTGACCTTACACCGTCCTGGCCCTGTAGCGTCCCCATCTCGTGACCTTACACCGTCCTGGCCCTGTAGCGTCCCCATCTCGTGACCTTACACCGTCCTGGCCCTGTAGCGTCCCCATCTCGTGACCTTACACCGTCCTGGCCCTGTAGCGTCCCCATCTCGTGACCGTCGCCGACTTGACCATGTAGCGTCCCCATCTCGTGACCTTACACCGTCCTGGCCCTGCAGCGTCCCCATCTCGTGACCTTACACCGTCCTGGCCCTGTAGCGTCCCCATTTCGTGACCTTACACCGTCCTGGCCCTGTAGCGTCCCCATCTCGTGACCTTACACCGTCCTGGCCCTGTAGCGTCCCCATCTCGTGACCTTACACCGTCCTGGCCCTGTAGCGTCCCCATCTCGTGACCGTCGCCGACTTGACCATGTAGCGGCCCCATCTCATGATCTTAAGCCGCTCTAATCTTGTAGCGTCCCCATCTCATGATCTTACGCCGCTCTAATCTTGTAGCGGCCCCATCTCATGATCTTACGCCGCTCTAATCTTGTAGCGGCCCCATCTCATGATCTTACGCCGCTCTAATCTTGTAGCGGCCCCATCTCATGATCTTACGCCGCTCTAATCTTGTAGCGGCCCCATCTCATGATCTTACGCCGCTCTAATCTTGTAGCGGCCCCATCTCATGATCTTACGCCGCTCTAATCTTGTAGCGGCCCCATCTCATGATCTTACGCCGCTCTAATCTTGTAGCGGCCCCATCTCATGATCGTCGCCGCCCCACAGGCATGTCTACAAGCACAGCGGCGTGAAGCCGTACAAGTGTGAACACTGCCAGTTCGCTACCCGGTTTCCGGGCCATCTGAAGCGACACCTGCGCATCCACACGGGATCCAGACCGTACCCGTGTCCCTTTTGCCACTACAAGGCCAATAACTTCGTGAGTGCCTCTTCTCCGGCCAGAAAGCAGCGATGTCGTGCTGTTTTGCCACGCAGAACATTGTGATTTCCCGGATATCATCGGCTGTTGTTCCTATAAAATCCGCAAGGTTGTTGGACAATCCATGGATGCTGCGTGCCCATGAGTCCGGTCGAACTCATTATTTTTCATATCAGTCATTACATTGTTTTCTTCTGGCTCGTATTACCAGACTTACATTCCGGTCATAGTGCAATTATGTATAGCTAATGTACCAATAATGGTTGAGAACCAACGTAAGCTAAGGCGGCAACTGTATAATAAATTTATTGTCATTTTTTATTTGAGACTTACGCGCTTTGGTTCATACCATAGCTCATGGCTTGATCACGGCGATTTAATGACCTGACACATGGCCTGGATCATGACCCAGTGATTCTTGTTACTACTGAATTTCGGATTCTTTGACAGACTCGTCACCTGACCGTGATGCGAGTTGACAATAGCCAGTGACCTACTCTATGAACTGAGAGTCACCTGACCCATGTTATGTTCATGACCCGTGACCTGACACCATGGCGCTCTGCGACGGCAGGAGAACCTGCGAAAGCACGTGATCACGACCCGCCGCCACCAGGGACTCTCGGTGTACATGTGCAGGTTCTGTCCAGACGGCGCCCTGTTCGGTACCAACTTTGCGCGCGAGTTTAAACTGCACCTGCGCGAGCAGGTACGGAGCTGGATACCATTGGTACATGGGGTTCAGTGAACGCATGGGTAAGTATAATATAGCAGGGGATGTACAAGAGAGAGAGAGAGAGAGAGAGAGAGAGAGAGAGAGAGAGAGAGAGAGAGAGAGAGAGAGAGAGAGAGAGAGAGAGAGAGAGAGTGGGAGTGGGAGTGGGAGTGGGAGTGGGAGTGGGAGTGGGAGTGGGAGTGGGAGTGGGAGTGGGAGTGGGAGTGGGAGTGGGAGTGGGAGTGGGAGTGGGAGTGGGAGCGAGAGCGAGATAGAGAGAGACGTGGAGGATGGAGGCAGGGAGAACCATAGTCAGAGGACATGCAGGGAGAGGCGTTGATAAAATAGACGTCGTGGGACCTGCAGGACGGGGAACCCAAGTGAAGAGATGGGAGAGGCAGGATACACACATCAGAGGTGGAAGTCGAGATCCACACAGCGAACAGACGTGGAGATGAGAGGATATAAGCGGGGGTTGAGTTAAGTTGGTATGATGGATGCTGTTACAGCGTGGCTATACCGAGGTGGGTTTGACGTCAGACGGTGCACATGCCATTTACTAATGACACTGACAATATCGAGTGTGATTACAGCCCAATGATGATGATCCTCTTGTGCACAAAGATGCCACGTGTTTGGTGATGAGCACGATCCTCCTGCGTACAAAAATGCCACATATTTAGTGATGAGCATGATCATCCTGCATATAAAAATGCCACAATTTTAATGATGAGCACGATCCTCCTGCGTATAAAACTGCAACATGTTTAGTGATGAGCACGATCATCCTGCATTCAAAGATGTAATATGCTTAACCCGCGCCGTCTCGGCCTCATTGACGACGACCCCCCCCCCCCAAGGTTTTCCGCGGATAGTGAAAGAAAGGCGCGTGGCAGCACGCCGAAATCTGGCACACCTTTTCCCACATCAATTTTGCATGTTGTGTTAAAATTTTGAAGTCAGGTCATCTAGGGTCAACGAGTTAGTCAAGGTCAAGTGATATCATCACCAAGAAAAGTTCAACCGGTCGTCACGCGTTAACGGATAAAGATATATTTTAATGTAACTTTCAGCGTTTACTTATCTTTAGGGATGCAACAAAACGCACCAGAGGAATTTTTCATTTTTTTCCGTTTTTGATTACTTGTCAGTTTTGGATATTTGCCCATTAGAGTGCAAATAGAAGATTCTTGCTAAAGTAAACATTTGTATTGGAGCAAGTTGACTTCGAACATTTTTTTCGGTCCACTACACATTAGAAAAGTAAAATTATAGAAAACCTGAAAACTCAAAAATTTGAAATTTCATAAAACATTGTTTGTTCGGTGGCCAAAAATTGTATTGTCCTGGTCGTTTTCGCTTTCCTTTTCTGATACCAAATATTTTTTTCTTCAAATCTCCCTCAAAACGAACCCGCCCCTACCCGAGCCACAAACATAATGTGGGTCGTGAAACTCTAGGGCCCCTAGTGACATCAATTTTTGGGGGGAACTTTTGGGGGTGTTTAGCCCTACTCGTCGGGCGCTTTCCGACTGACCTATTTCGTTTTCGTGCAACGCTTAGTTTGGAGATAAGAGGGGTCTCTATCGACCCCCCCCCCCACGAGACGGGGCGGGTTAATGATGAACACAATTATCCTGCGTACAAAGATGCCACATGCCGACGGTGACAGTTCCGAGCACACTGACAACAGTGCCGCGTTGTTGACGGCCGTGTTGTTGCGCAGCACGCCGGCGAGTTCGGAAGCGTGGGCGCGCTGGCCACGTACGTCGCCGGCCTGTACAACGTGGCCGACGACGTCACCAAAACCGACCAGCCCATCAGCCATGTCTACCGAGAACGGTGCGCACACGGCGGTCGCGGGCTCGAGTGCAGCTCTCGGCCTGAGCTCTTTTCGGCCCCGCCGGCCGGCACCCGGTGGAATCGAATTTATGTTAAACGCTCCAGCGGTTGTTTACATTGATGGTGCGCTAGTCGAATATTCAGGTGCATTTCTTCATTGTTGTGTCCAGCCATTTGTGTTGCATGACATTTCATGGTAGGAATTGGCCTGGGTTAAGATGGGAAACTTCGCATATGAATCAGCTCTGGTTCTTCCGCGAAGATGCTGCATTGTGATCGGTTTTTCCCGGTATGACTGACGCAAATTATGTGGTCTCCAAATATTCTGTGTAACCTTTCCTAAACCATGCCAAAGCACTGCATTGGCATAACCATGCTGTCCGTCGCTGTAAGCATTGGTGGTGCTAGGTGGTGGGGGGTCTAGTTCCCCGGTGTATTTTTATGTGATATTACCTATTAGGTGCTGTGTGGTAAGACTGAACCTAACATCCATATTACTCCCCCACCCTAGTGTTTTTCTACTTTGAAGCACTTGGTCATATATTCCCCGAATACCATGCCCTCTTATAACTTAGTGCCCATCCACATCCCCTTTTTCCCCAGTCCCACCGTCGGCGCTTACCTGTCCCTGGTCGGCCAACGCCGGTGCTTACCTATCCCTCGCTGGACAACGCCTGCGCTTACCTGTTCCTGTCCAGACAACGCCTGTGTTATCTGTCCCTGACCGGACAATGCCCGTGCTTACCTGCGCCTGGCCAGACAACGCCTGTGCTTACCTGCGCCTGTCCGGACAACTGCAGGAACAAGACGCCGCGACCGCGCCGTCAGTCCACGCGGCGGGCTCGGGGCTCGGTCCCGGCCGACGGCGGCGCCACCGTCGCCACACCACCCGGCAAACAGTTCTACCGGCTGGTTCGCGCCAAAGGGCCGCCACTGGCACCAAAAGGCAAGGTGGCCATAACCTCCGCGCCGGCCGTCGCCGCTGTGAAGACCATCCTGCCGGACGGCGGACCGGCACTGCAGCAGGGTACGGCTGGGCACAGGTGTGGGGTGTCGGACTGGCACTGCAGCAGGTGTGAGGTGTTGGACCGGCACTGCAGCGGGTGTGGGGTGTTGGACCGGCACTGCAGCGGGTGTGGGGTGTCAGACCAGCACTGCAGCTGGATACGGCTGGGCACTGGTGTGGGGTGTCGGACCGGCACTGCAGCAGGGTACGGCTGGGCACAGGTGTGGGGTGTCGGACCGGCACTGCAGCAGGGTACGGCTGGGCACAGGTGTGGGGTGTTGGATCAGCACTGCAGCAGGGTACGGCTGGGCACGGGTGTGGAGTGTCGGACCGGCACTGCAGCAGGTGTGGGGTGTCTGACCGGCACTGCAGCGGGTGTGGGGTGTCGGACCGGCACTGCAGCAGGTGTGGGGTGTCTGACCGGCACTGCAGCAGGTGTGGGGTGTCGCACAGGCGCTGGGTGTCACATTTAGTATTGCAAATAGAAAGCTTCACAAGCCGACTACATTGGTATGATTATTATTTCCAACTGTGGTAAGCTTGGGAAAGCAAACAGAACCATAGTTGATGCCGCATTTGATGTGATCGCGGCCATAAATTATATGGACGTACCTTCACCCGTCTGGGTCTCACTCTCATCTTCACTATGTATTTTGTTTGGTATTTTATTATTTTAAAAAATCTCCCTTTTTTTATTAAAAAATTTTTTTTTTTCTTAATTTTTTTTTTTTTTTTTTTTTTCCCCACACCTTTAAAAAAACTAAAAGGAAATTCCATTAATATTTTCCATTTAATTATTTAACTCTATTGTGTGTATATCTGCGTTCCGATCGACTTTTGTGGACGAGGTCAGCATCCTTTGTGGATTTCGACCGTCCTGCGCCCGGCAGAGACGGAGGAGGTGGTCCCCACCATAGCCTCCGTGGACCCCTTCCCGTGGATCCAAACCTCTCCTGCGTCCCACTGAGACGGAGGAGGTAATCGCCACCATATACTACGTGGACCCCTCCCCGTGGATCCCAACCTCTCCTGCGGCCGACAGAGACGGAGAAGGTGATCGCTTCGATAAACTGATTGAACCCCTCCCCCTTTAGATTTTAACCAACCCCGCGGCCGACAGAAACGGAGGAGGTTGTCGCTTCCATAGAATACTTGAGCCCCTCCCATGTGGATTCCAATCACTCCTGGGAACGGTAGAGACCAAGGAGGTGGTCGCCACCAGACTGCGTGGACCCCTCCCCCGTGGATCCCAACCTCTCCTGCGGCCGGCAGGGACGGAGGAGGTGGTCGCCACCATAGATTACGTGGACGTGCCGGCCGTGCTCAGTCTGCAAATCTCTCCGCCGAGCGACGCCGCCCTGGGGGCCGTCACCGATGACGAGAACTTCGCACCGCCGTCGCTAGGTGGCAGCACCACTGAGCCGGCGCTGGAGGAGCAGTTGGTGGACGACCCGGAACCGGGGCCGACCCGGTTCTCTGCCGACAGCTCTCTGATCGAGACCACCGTGCCGCAGGTGAGACGATCCTGTCTCAAGGTCGTCGCTTGTATCGTTGAGGATCGCTCAGGTCACATGAGAATCGTTGCGGTCATCTGGTGGTTAGCGATCCTCAGCTGATGTCACGCTGTCCCGCCGCCACCTGTTGCCAGCAGACTTGTGCTCGACTTGAGTTGAATTGACAATCGACTCATAAATCAGTCGCCTTTGGATGAGTCGCGAGTTGAATCGATTCCTTTCCACAAAATATGTATTGAGTCGTGAGTTGTCGCACCTTTATAAAAAAAATAGTCGAATCATGAGCCTATAATTCAGATGTGTGTGGGCAGTGCACACTGAATCATATGGCTCTTGAGTCTGATACCACTGAGTCGGATCTGAATCGATTCAAATTTATGTCAGCCTGTTTGTGTCGCGAGTCGAATCAGATCTCAAGATATATGAGTCACATGTGAGTTGACGAAAAATTTGAGTCGAGCACACGTCTGGTTGCCAGCCTCCTGGAGTTATTCCAGGGACAGTCGGCAGTCAGTCGACTGCCTTTTTTCCACTTCGTTTGTCTGCCGCGCTACCGTTCCAATCAGGGGGGATTTTCAATACTTTGATGGCTCGAGCCTTTCCCCCCATAATTTACGCCTACCCAATACACATTCCAGTACACTACATCAAATAGAGGTTGGAACTACCCCGGCATTCCCAATAATTTTGAATGATTTCCACCACCGGCAGGACTGGCAATCTCACGAAGCCAGGGGTACCAAGTCCTTAAATGTAATGCATATTTTCCGATTGAATAGGGAAATGACAAAGTAACATTAACCAGTTCCGTCTCGTGGGGGGGGGGTCTTCAACTGCCCCCCCCCCCCCTCAGGTTTCTCGCGGATAGCGGACGAACGGCGCGCGGTAGCGCACCCAAATTTGGCGTACCTCTTCCCACATCAATTTGGCATGCTGATTTAAAATGTTTAGGACAGGTCATCTAGGGTCAGCGAGTTAGTCAAGGTCAAGTGAGGTCACCTCCAAAAAAGTTCAACCAGTCGTCGCGCTTTATCGGATACTGATATTTTAATGAATCTTTCAGCGTTTGCTTATCTTTACCGATGCAACAAAACGTACGAGTTGAATTTTTCTTTTCTTTTTCGTTTTTGACTACATACAAATTTTGCATATTTGCCATATTGCAGTTCAAATGCAGGATTCTGGCTAAAGCAAGCATTTTTGCTTAGGGCAAGTTGCTTAAGGCATTTTTGCTTAAGACTTCCAAACTTCCAACAACGTTTCTCGGTCTGCTCTACCCATTGGAAAAGGAAAATTTAAGAAAACATGAACTCAAAATTTTGAAATTTGAGAAAAAGAAAAGAAAAATCATTTTTGGGAGGCCAAAACAATTGTAGCCCTGGTCGATTTCGCTGTCCTTTTCTCATTCCAAATAAATTTTGTTTTTCATATCCCCAAAATGCCCAGTCAAAAAAAAAATGTACGTCATGAAAAGTTGTGAAAATCTAGCCCTCCTGGTGACGTCACTTTTGGGGAATTTTTTTCGGGGGTGGACCCGGACCTTACTCGTCGAGCGCTTTCCGATGACACCTCTTTCGTTTTCGTGCGATGCTTAGTTTGGATTTTAGAGGGGGGCCTTAACCCCCCCCCCGAGACGGGGTGTGAGGATTTTACCGGAAAGAAGGCGCCGGTTAACAGGGTGCCAAACCATGGGGTCCAGACTCCCGCCACACATCCAGAATCTCCAGTCATGATAACTGGACCCACGCTGCTTGGCGTGTCTTTGAACAGCAATGAGGAGTCAGAAAGGCAATTATTAAAGTGTCATTAACTGTAGTAAAGTTCCTGCATGTGACGCAATCCCACGGAAGCCTGGCTACCTTGTAGCGGTAGTGTTATTGAACTCAAGAGTTAGGTGCTTAGTGTTGTGTGTTCATTGATAATTGTACAGGCCCAACCTAGATAGGCTAACGGCGCATATCAAGGCTTCCGAAAAGTATGCTCGTCCTTGACATGCATGTGTTCTGTTTCTTCAACATTGTGTGATTCACCCTGGCCTCCAACACTATGGTCTTTTCGCGTCTCTGGCAAAGTTCTGCGCGACCTCGGTGACCTTCTGTTGTCCAACCGTCTTCTGTGTCTGCTGTTCTATGGTGTCCTTTGTAGCTGCTGCTGTGTGGTGTCCTCTGTAGCTGCTGCTGTGTGGTGTCCTCTGTAGCTGCTGTTGTGTGGTGTTCTCCGTAGCTGTTGCTGTGTGGTGTCCTCTAGCTTCTGCCGTATGGCGTCATCTGTAGCCGCTGCTGTGTGATGTCCTCTGTAGCTGCTATTGTGTAGTGTCCTCTACACTTGCTGTTGTGTGGTGTCCCCCGTAACTGCTGTTGTGTGGTGTCCCCTGTAGCTGCTGCTGTGTGATGTCCTCTGGATGACGTGTGACGCCTCGCTGGATGACGTTGAGTGAAGTCCCGCTGGATGACGTGTGACACCTCGCTGGATGACGTGCGACGCCTCGCTGGATGATGTTGTGTGACACCTTGCTGGATGACGAGTGACGCCTCGCTGGATGACGTTGTGTGACGCCTCGCTGGACGACGTTGTGTGACGCCTCGCTGGATGACGTTGTGTGACACCTTGCTGGATGACGAGTGACGCCTCGCTGGATGACGTTGTGTGACACCTCGCTGGGTGACGTTGTGTGACACCTCGCTGGATGACGTTGTGTGACGCCTCGCTGGATGACGTTGTGTGACGCCTCGCTGTATGACGTGACGCCTCGCTGGATGACGTTGTGTGACGCCTCGCTGGATGACGAGTGACGCCTCGCTGGATGACGTTGTGCGACACCTCGCTGGATGACGTGCGACACCTCGCTGTATGACGTGACGCCTCAGGTGCACGTGGAGGACCCGTCGGTGCGTGGCTCCGTGCATCGCACCACGCTCATCAAGTCGAGCGCCGACTCGCCCGACGGCGAGATCATCTCGCTGGAGACCAACTTCCCCACCGACATCACGGTGGTGCACAGCGAAGAGACGGGCGACTGCTCCTCCCTGCTCATGACCTTCTTCACGAGCAAGGGCTCCCGGCATGTGATGGTGCCACGAGACGTCATCATCCACAAGCCGGACGAGCCCGTGTTCCGCCGGATCAAGGTGGACTTCGCGCCGGGCACCAGCACCAGCGCCGACAAGGTCACCATCCACAAGTTCTATTGAGGTGGTCTCATGGACCGCCGGGTGACAGTGGGATTTCCCGGTGGTCTCCAGGCGTGCCCTGTCCGCTCCTCACGGATTGGATGGTGTTCAGTTCATAATGGCGCGAATGATTGTGCGCCGAGCGGCAGTGACGGTGTGCCGAGAGGTGATGACGGTGTGCACCATCATCAGATGTGCGCCGAGAGGAGGTGACGGTATGCACCGTCACCAGGAGTATGTGCCGAGAGGAGGTGACGGTGTACACAGTCACCAAACGATGTGTGGAGTCGGCTGGAGCGTCCGATTAGTCCGCGAAGGATGAGCTGTGGACGGATTGTGACACGAGTGGGTGGCGTTGCCGGGTCGTGTGGCCGGACTCGTGATGTCCGTGGTCGTGTGGCCGGACTCGAGCTGTCCGTGGTCGTGTGGCCGGACTCGTGCTGCCCGTGGTCATGTGGCCGGACTCGGATTGTCTGTGGTCGTGTGGCCGGACTCGGACCGTCCGTGGTCGTGTGGCCGGACTCGTGCTGTCCGTGGTCGTGTGGCCGGACTCGAGCTGTCCGTGGTCGTGTGGCCGGACTCGTGCTGTCCGTGGTCGTGTGGCCGGACTCGTGCTGTCCGTGGTCGTGTGGCCGGACTCGGACTGTCCGTGGTCGAGTGCGCCAGCGTTCTGCGCTTCATGCGTCACAAAAGTGTTGTTAAAGTTAGTTACGAGCAGCGTGGATGCGAGATCATCCAAGCCTGGCCGGAGGATGGGCAGGATGAATGCGGGATTTTTGCCGCACGATGCAGTGAGGTATGAAATACCGTGTCGGTATTTGGACAAACGGAGACAGGGCGAACGGCAGTTTTCCGCCAGGAGCCGAGGGTCGTGGTCACCATGGGTTTGTCAGGGGTTTCTTGGCGGAGTGACCGAGTTTGCCATGAGTTTCTGGGCAGTAGTGTTCCCGTGATTGAAACCAGACGGTGACTAATGCGCCCCACGTACTGGATGCGGCTTCCCCGTCCCTATGTCTACACTAAGCCTGTACTTAAACGATAAGCCTGAAAAAGTGCCGAGGGCTGCCCATTCGCGTGTGGTGTGGCCGAGGCGCATGAGCGTGCAGACGATGTGTGCACATGGAGCGAGTTTGCTTGCGTCAGGCAATAAGCGGTGCGTTGGGCGCCGCTGTTGTCCTGGTGTGCTTGCGTTGTGTTTCTGTAAAATACAGAGTGCATACCCTCGTCTGATGTTTCCATGATTCAGTAAGCCGATCGAGAAGATTCCATAATTCACGCTGGAGACTCCAATGACCGCCCCCCCCAGACGATGTTCGAACCGTAGACATTGTTAGCAGGGTTCCCGCTGTTGGTCCAGCTGGTCCAGCCTGGCGGTGGCGGCCTCACGACCATTTCGACCCCTTTCGAGGGACAGCGGGTCCGTTGGCTCATTCTGTGGGCGAAATTTCGCTTTGTGACACCGCAAGCCGGCAGCGCGTGTCGAGTGCCGCTCAGCGTGTACGGCGACACAGGTAGCGGCGGGCTGTGCCGCCCTCCGATGAACTGGCAACGCCAGCTGGCCGCTGCTACTTCCTCCCTTCAACAGCAGCCGCAGTTCGCTGAACAAAATGCCACGCTTGAAAAACGTTTTTGTATTTTAAAGAAAATAACAATCTTGGTTAACGGTCGCGCTGCGAGCACTAACTTGGTTCCCTTTGGCACTGGAATCCCTGCGGCGCCGGCGACGTCGGCCGACTGGCGGGACTGGTCCCCATTGTCGCACTTTGTACACACTATCATAAAGCAGCGCTCAACTCTTGACTAACAAAACGCACGCGCGCGGTGTCGCGCCGGAACTGCACCACCAACCACGTCCCATGACTTGTCGGGGCTCGCACGCCAACATACGTATCTGATCACTATACGGCGCCGCGAGCGCACGCCACGCAGGTCTGCACTGGCACGGCACGAGCCGCGTGGTGTCTGCTAACGGCGTCTGGGTCCAGACACAACGGGGCTACACATTGCCGGGCTGCACATACTTGGCACATACTCGTCCTACTTGCTGCTGCCTACACGCAGCAGCAAATAGGACATGTCACGCCTTCTTAACTAAACGAGCGATGCCACAGCTGGGCGCGTCCGCAACATGAGCCGCCGCCGCCTGGCAGAGACGCCGCTCGGAGTTCGGCGCCAGCCGGCCGGCCGGCCTGCGGACGCGCCGGTCACGGCGCCCGGCCGGTTGTGTGGCCGGCGCACCGATCAGGCCCCGGCTCGACGTCCGCGCCGCCGACGCCGGCGTGCTATGTCGCGTCGTCATCGGCACCTGCTGACAGCGCTGCGACCTGCCGCCCTGACACCAGGCCGGCGGGCTCAGCTCCTGTCGGAGCGTCGGCAGCCACGCCGGCCTCCGGCGCGGCACGCTCGCCCCGGCCGTACGAGACGGCAGTTGTCGGCGGCGGTCGGCGACAGTGGGCGGCAGCCTCCGCCGACATGCTGAACATTGTGTGCCGGCTCACAGCCGAGCCAACAGCTCCTACCACGTCTCGCCCAGCTGAAGTCCCGACCGTCCGGCTCGCCACCTCACCTCGCCGCAGACACAAGCAGCAGACGACGCCTCCTCCTCGCGGCGGATACCTGGACTGGCTTCGGCTGGCGCGCCAGACGCCTGCTCCTTGAGCGGTCTTCCTTCGGCCGGCACCTGCTCCTCTGCGCTCGCGATCTGTCCCTCTGTGATCGTGTCGAGGGAGCGCCGCAGCGACAGCTGTTTGGTCGCAGGTAACTCGCACAAACCGCCGTACCGCATCGGCCCGTGCAGGCCGGTGACCACGGCGTGAGGGCCGCCCTGCAATGAACAAAACCACTCGACTAGCTCGGGATAGCCGCTGTGTTGCTCGGACACCGTGCTTTTCATTTGCGCTCAGCTGGCGCGCCAACACAACCTTGATCTGGGTGCCCCCGCGTATGTTACGTCCAGCTCGTTCAGCATCCTTTCGAGATCATCGCACTGAGCGTCCACGTAACCCGTTCCTTGTCGCATGTTCCGGCGCATCCAGATCGGCCGTCCGTTCGGACGTTGTCAGATCGGCTGTCTGTTGGGATGCGTTCAGGTCGGCTGGCTGTTTCGATTTGTCATCACATGTACGTTCTGCCATCCTCATATCAGCTGTCTGTTCTAAAAAGTCCAGATTGCCCATCTGGTCGGTTGTGTTTAGGCCAGCTACTTGCTCTACCGTGTCTTACAAGTTCGTTCGTACCATGGAGGTGTCCCGGTCAGCCGTCTGTCCTGATGCGTCCAGATCAGGTGCTGTTTGGTCCAAAGTACCCAGATCAGCTGTTTGCCTAGGTGTGTCCAGCAGTCTGATGCGTTCTGATGCATCCTGATCAGCCGTTTGTTTCGATGTGTTCAGACCAGTTGTCTGTTCTGATGTGTCCAGATCGGTTGTCTGTCCTGATGTGTCCAGGTTGAATGTCTGGCCCGAGGCATCCAGAGCAGATATTTCCTCCGAAGTATCTAGTTCAGTTGTTTGTTCTGATGTGCTCAGACAAGATGTATGTTCTGATGTGTCCCGAGCACTTATCTGTTCTGATGTGTCCAGGACGCTTGTCTGTTCTAATGTGTCCAGGACGCTCGTCGGTTCTGATGTGTCCAGGACGTTTGTCTGTCCTGCGTCCAGATCAGCCGTCTGTTCTGACGTGTTCTGATCAGCTGTTTGCTCAAGTGTGGCCAAAAGACTTGTCCGTTCTGTGTCCAGCAGGCTCATCTGCACTGATGTGTATAGATCAACGTACTGTTCCGACTTGTTGAGATCAGTCGTCTGTTCTGATGTGTTCAGATTCATTGTCCAGCCAGAGGTACCCACATCAGCTGCCTCCTCAAGTGAGCTCAGAAGGTCGGCACACTCTGAGGCATCCAGATCAGCCGTCTGTTTCGACGTGTCCATATCAGTTCCCTGTTCTGATGTGTCCCGAACGCTTGTCTGTTCTGATATGTCTAAATCAGCCGACTGTTTCGACGTACTCAGACCAGTTCTCTGTTCCGATGTGTCCAGAGCGCTTGACTGTTCTGATGTGTCCAGGACGCTTGTCTGTTCTGATGTGTCTAGGACGATTGTCTGTTCTGATGTTTCCATGACGCTTGTCTGCTCTGATATGTCCAGGGCGCTTGTCTGCTCTAATGTGTTCAGGTTGGCTGTGTGACGAGATGCACTCGGATCAGCTGGGCGTTGCAACGTGTCCAGATCAGCTGCTTGTTTCAACATGTCCAGACAATCTGCCTCCTCTGATGTGTCCAGTTCGACTGTCCGCTCCGAAGTATACATGACGGCCGTGCAATCCCACAGGTCCAGCTTCACCATAATACTAACCAAGTTCTCGATCTCGGTCCCCACCTCAGTTGCGAACCTTGCCAACCCTGCTCTCTGTCGTGATACATCCAGCTCCGACCTTCCACCGTTCGTCTCCGTCGTTGCAGTCACCGCGTCCAACGGAGGCTGCTGTTGTGGCTCCTCCACACCGGGCGGCTGCTGTTGTGGCTCCTCCACACCGAGCGGCTGCTGCTGTGGCTCCTCCACACCGGGCAGCTGCTGTGGTGGCTCCTCCACACCGGGCGGCTGCTGTTGTGGCTCCTCCACACCGAGCGGCTGCTGTTGTGGCTCCTCCACACCGGGCGGCTGCTGTTGTGGCTCCTCCACACCGGACGGCGGCTGTGGTGGCTCCACACCGGACGGCTGCTGTTGTGGCTCCTCCACACCGGGCAGCTGCTGTGGTGGCTCCACACCGGACGGCTGCTGTTGTGGCTCCTCCACACCGGGCGGCTGCTGTTGTGGCTCCTCCACACCGAGCGGCTGCTGCTGTGGCTCCTCCACACCGGGCAGCTGCTGTGGTGGCTCCTCCACACCGGGCGACTGCTGTTGTGGCTCCTCCACACCGGGCGACGCTGTGTGCCCCGCCTCCCCCGCGTGCTTGTGGCTCCTCCACACCGGGCGGCGCTGTTGTGGCTCCTCCACACCGCGGCCTGCTTGGCTCCTCCACACCGGGCGGCTGCTGTTGTGGCTCCTCCACACCGGGCGGCTGCTGTTGTGGCTCCTCCACACCGAGCGGCTGCTGTTGTGGCTCCTCCACACCGGGCGGCTGCTGTTGTGGCTCCTCCACACCGGACGGCGGCTGTGGTGGCTCCACACCGGACGGCTGCTGTTGTGGCTCCTCCACACCGGGCGACTGCTGTTGTGGCTCCTCCACACCGGGCGGTGGCTGTGGTGGCTCCTCCACACCGGGCGGCTGCTGTGGTGGCTCCTCCACACCGGGCGGCTGCTGTTGTGGCTCCTCCACACCGGGCGACTGCTGTTGTGGCTCCTCCACACCGGGCGGTGGCTGTGGTGGCTCCTCCACACCGGGCGGCTGCTGTTGTGGCTCCTCCACACCGGGCGGCTGCTGTTGTGGCTCCTCCACACCGGGCGGTGGCTGTTGTGGCTCCTCCACACCGGACGGCGGCTGTGGTGGCTCCACACCGGGCGGCTGCTGTTGTGGCTCCTCCACACCGGACGGCGGCTGTGGTGGCTCCTGAACTTCGTGTGGCACAGTCAGCAGGCTGTGCGATATTTGGCCGGGCACGATCTTATCCTCATGACCACGTCTGTGGTGTCGCTTCATCACGACCACGGCAGCAGCCACGCGGGCCAACGGATGCGGGATCCTCTCCAGCACGACACTCCCCAGGCCCGCCAACTGCAACGCAGGCAACTCAGACGAGTCTTCTTGTGTGAGCAGTCCGGCCTCATCTGTAGCTCCGGGGGCTGGCTTGGCCTCGTGCGGAGCTCGTGGGGGCGGCTCAGCAGCCTCTTCCGCCCTTAGCGCAGGCGACTCGACATCGTGGATCGCTGATGGGGTAGGCCTGGTATCATCTATTGTAAGCACAGACGAGTGGGGTTTGCCTAGTGTTGCCAAAAGTGGCTTGGCAACCGTTACAGGTGGTCCGGTCATGTCCAGCGTCACCAGAGGAGGCTCATCCTCGTCCAACGTTATCAAGGGTGTCCCGGTCTTTTTCACAGTCAGCACAGGCACCTCACCCTCGTCCAACGTTACCAGGGGTGTCTCGATCTTGTCCACAGTCAGCACAGGCGCCTCAGCCTCGTCCAACGTTATCAGATGTGTATCGGTCCTTTCCACCGCTAGCACTCGCACCTCAGCCTCGTCCAACGTTATCAGGGGTATCTTGGTCTTTTCCACCATCGGCACGGGCACCTCAGCCTCGTCCAACGTTACTAGGGGTGCCTCGATCTTGTCCACCGTCAACACGGGCACTTCAGCCTCGTCCAACGTTATTGGAGATGGTTCGGCGTGGCCAATCATCAAAGGTGTTTTCGCCTTGCCTACCGTCAGGGCAGGCGACTGGGAATTGTCGGCTGGCGGAGATGCGTAGGACTTCTTCGCTTGTGAGAGCGACTCAGTCTCACCAGGGGCGCAGAACGAGATCTGCCCGGGCACTATCTTCTCGTGCTGCGGGGCGAGTTGGCTATGTATACATGGGCGGTGATTAGGCGCCGCCAGCGCCGCGTGGTCGCCAGCCGGCAGCGGGCACAGCTCGTGCACGCTCTCCACGTGCGACACGCGCACACCGAGCTCGACGCCCAGCGGCAGCTGTGACGACGACGACGGCGGCGGGGGCGGCGGTGGCGGCGGCGGCGGCACGACGAGACACAAGCCGGCCGCCGCCAGTGTGGCAGCAGCGTCCGCGCCGTCCATAGTAAGTCGAACCAGCGCCGACTGAAACTCGTCGCCGGCAGTCGTGTGCGCCACAACTGTCAGCGTGGCGCCGTCGGCCGCCAGCTCCTCCAGCTGCGCGCCGGCGCCGTCGGCGCACTCCTCCACAGACAGTCGGCAGCGCAGCGCCTGTGGCGGTAGCGCGCTCAGCGGCGGCGGCAGTGCTCGCAGTTCGCTCAAAGGCACCGTCTCGCCGTTCCCGTAGTCGACGAACAGCAGGCGCGCGGCGCCGTCGGCCACGGAGAGGAGGCGCGCGCGATAGGCGGCGTCGTCCTCGGAGAAGGGCGCCGACAAGAGGTGGCCCGGCTGAGGGTCGGCGACCGGCGCCAGTTCGGCCACTGCCAGCTGCTCCATGAGCGCATCCAGCGCTGTCGAGTCGGCCGCCTGCACGTAGAAGTCTAGCGGAGACGTCACGTGAGACACGAACACTTTGTGTTCGCCGGGACCGCTCAGACCGACCGCTGCCGCCGCCTCGGCCACCACGGCCTCCTCAGTCGCGCCAGTCCCCTGATCCTGGTCCGTCTTCCATGTCTGGTGCTGGTCCTGGTCCTGATCTTGGTCCGGCGTCTCCCGACCAGCACGAGGCATCGGCTCGTCATGCTGACACTCGCCAGCAGGCACCACATCCTCAACCAAAGGGTCCACATCCCGCTTGGCGACACAGCCTGCGTCGGCCAGCAGCGTCGCCAGGTCGGCGCCGTTCCGCTTCAGCGCCACGTGCGCCGGATCTCCCAGCCGCAGCAGGGTCACCTCCAGCTCCACCCCGGCATTGCCGACCTCGGCCAGCTCGGAGAACGTATTGGCCGCCGCCACTGACCAGTCACCGTCGGCCGAACCCGCCAGCTGGCAGCGGAACGCCAGCGCCGGCTCAGCGGCCACCGCCGGCGGACAGGCCAGTAGCTCGCCGGCTGGCACAGTCTCCGTGTTGCCGTAGTCGACGAACAGCACGCTCGCCTGGCTGCCAGAGAGCGACAGCACGCGCGCCCGATACAGGAAGCCATCATCAGAGCTCCGCACGGCCACCACGTTACCGGTGGCGACGTCGGCCGCCACCGGCCGTAGATCAGCCTGTTCGAGCGTCGCCGTCAGCTTGTCCAGCCGGTCAGTGTTGGCTAGCAGCTGCGTCCAAAACTCAGTCGGACTGGGCGCGAACACGACGACGGCGGCCGCCGGACGGCCGACCGACAACCTGTCTGGGCCGGCGGGCGACACCAGCTGCTCGGGAGCCGCCCGTCTGGCCAGTCCGGCCGACACCAGCTGCTCGGCCACGTCAGAGCCGTCGACGCCGGCCAGCCGCACCGTCCACGTGTCGGCCGCCTGCAGCACGGTCAGCGCCACCCCGCAGTTGGTCGCGCCCACCAGCTCCTCGAGTCGCGCACAGGCCGCTGGCGTCCAGGCGTCGCCCGCCGGCGCCACGGCAAGGCGGCACGCGCGAGCGAACGGCGCCGGCGTGTGTAGGCTCGGCGTCAGCTGGCGGCATGCGGTGCGCGCCGTCCACTCGCAGTTGCCGTAGTCGACGAAGCGGAGGTGCACCGACGCGCCGTCGACGGCCAGCACGCGGGCGCGGTAGAAGGCGGCGTCATCGGAGAACGGCGCCGCCACCAAGTCACCAGACTGCACCTGCACACACGGCAAGGCGCGGTTTGTCGACGCCTCTGTCTGCCGAGTAGCTGGTGTCAAGACTTCCCTGGCGTTAAACTTTGGACCGATTAGAACACCGATCAACAGTAAGATTGAGGAGGAATGGAGTCGACTATGGCTCAGCAGGGTGCCTGAGGCGGAAGGGTTATATATAAGGCGGAAGACGGAAGGTTATAACCCAACAGGGTTCCTGAGGCGGAAGAGTGGATTATAATCTAACAGGATGCCTGAGGCGGGAGATAGTCAATTATACCGAAACAGCGTGCATGAGGCGGAAGGGAGTCGATTATAACCCAACGTCAATTATAACCCAACAGTGTGCCTGCGCGGAAGGGAGTGGATAAGAACCCAACTGTGTGCCTGCGGCGGAAGGGAGTCGATAATAACCAAACTGTGTGCCTGCGGCGTAAGGGAGTCGATTATAACCCAATAGGGTGTCTGAGCCAGATGGGAGTTCAATGAACCAACAATTTCCAATCACTAATGGTCCACCGTCAGCAAGATTTAACCAAATCTATGCCTGGCTGGCAACTCGTTTGCGTGGCAAGGGGGTGGATTGGCCTAGCTCTCCGTGGATCACCAAATGTATCTACATCTTAGCGGATTAGAATGTTTACCCACCTGTTCCACAGATCACAATATCCACCTACATCTCCAATGAATCCGAACATCCGCCAACATGCACGATTGATCAAAACACCCACTCACCCCTCCATGGGGTCAGGATATCTGCCAGTTCTGCCAATGAATCAGAACATGTACTCACTGTACGAAGTTTATATTCGGACCTGTTTCTAAACCCGTTGGTTCGTTGGTTATTTGGGCTTAGGGGCGCATCGACTGCTTCGGTCATACAGCACCCATTTCTAAATCCGTTTGGTTCTCCTGTATCCTGGGATCCGGGATCCGAGTGGATCCCAGAAATTCGGCCGTGCACCTGCCGGCGCGCCGACATAGGTCTTTATCGCGCAGCGAGGACCAACGTTTTACTTCAACTTCCGTTCTGACCGAGTGCCCGGCTGGCCGACAGATACTGCGTCATTCGGTAGCGACACAGCCTGGCATCATCGTTGCGACACCGCATCACCATGGCTATGTGTGTATCATGCCATACATATGGAGCGTGTCTGGAGTGCGATGACCGGACCCCTCCACTCGCAGTGTGGTGCAAGCGGTGTGGTTATGGTGGTTATCGGCTTTACAACACGTCGACCGTTGAGTCATGCAGCGTCGCTAAGACGTTGGACGGCAATCCATCAAGGACGTCAGAAACCGTTGGACGCTGCGTAAGTTCCCGCCGTATTTGATATTAATAAGCCCATCCAGTGCAAGGGCCTTAATGGCTGTCGGCTTTGGAGAAACTGTTGGATTTGAGAATTTGGCAGCTTTGAAGGGTTTGCTGAAGTTTGTAACCAGCTATCGTACAAGCCAGGCAAGAACTCTAGGCTACCACTGGCAGGCAAAGAGAACCTGCCTACACCACCTTACGAACGGACGAAAAGTATGTCCAGGTGCAATGAACCAGGACGCTTACCTTTATCCAATGGTTCAGCAGATATGCCCAGCCCTTCCGGGGACGAGACATCTACCACGTCCTCCGCGCTCCTACCTCTCCCATGTGTCACCAGACCCACCCACCTCTCCGACGAGCCGCTCGCCCTCCGGTAGCTGAGTGTACTCGGCCTCCAACTGGCTCATCATGGCGTCCAACTGGTCAGCCAACGCCACGTCTTGCACGAAAAACTCGGCCGGCGAGGCGGTGAACGACACAGTCACCTGTCGTGTGGCTGGAGTGACGGTGGCCGGAAGGCCGGCAGCCGTCGCCACACGGTCCGTCTCGGCCTGTGTCGTAGTGGTCTGGCCGGAGAGGGCATATGTGTGGGCCGACATTGACGCGGAATAACTTTGGGCTCGTTCACGACGCATTCAACAGCATGTCGGTTGGTTATTGGCTTTACGACACATCGACCGTTGAGTCATGTAGCGTCGCCAATTTCTCACGCCGATTGGTCGCGGGCGAAGAGTAGTGACAGGTGAGACTAGAACCCACAATCTTTCGATTGTGAAACGAGCAACCTACCCATAGACCACTCGTTCCCTTCAACAGCATGTCATGGTAAGCGTCGCCAACTTCTCGCGCCGACTGAACGCGGGTGGACTCGGTAATCAGGTGGGTTGTGGGATTCGAGCCACGACGTTGTGTACCATAGTCCAACCCGTACCAACTGAGCAACATGACCGCGCCGTCATTGACGCGACTTTGCCAGCTGCTGGTGGCGAGAACACGCTGGTGGTGGTTTGGTTGTTTAAGAGCGCGCCGGATACTGGATCACTTTATGCCAGGGGCAGTGTGAAGGTGAGGATAGAGACGAGCGGAAGAATTGAAGGCAGCGACGGGGGGTGGAGTGGAGTGTCAACCCGGACTCAATGATGACGGTGCACTTATGTACATGTCAATATAACCGCTAACATCGCCAATAATATCGCCTTGCTGTTCAATTCCCTACAATTCCTACAACGTACTAACACATTGGTGGCACCTTTTTAAAATACATCATACCAACATATCGGCACATTAAACACATGGCCAAACCCTACAACTCACATATCCAACCAAACGGGTACTCAGACATTAGCACCGCAAACGCAAAGCGTTCAGATCAAAAGACTATCACCATCGATCTCTTATTTACCGCATCATGATCCATATCACATGTGCAGGGGATGAGTAGTCTAGGGGTAAGTTGCTCGTCTCACAATCGGAAGGTCGTGGGTTCGAGTCTCACCTGTCGCTACTCTTCGCCCGCGACCAATCGGCGTGAGATTGGCGACGCTACATGACTCAAAGGTCGGTGTGTCGTAAAACCAGTAACCAACCAGATCACAGGTGCTGCAATATATTGCTACAACGCTGACGGATGACCGTAGATTTCATGTGCAAAGCTCCGGTCTTTTGGACCGAGCGCAAACGTACCCTCTACCCCTTTCACTCTCACCGATACTATTACTAGAAAGAAAAATAAACTTTCACTGCCAACTTAGTCAACGTTCGTGGCAACCACCAACACTGCATCGCGACGGATATTTGGCTGACACTTCCCAGTTATAAGCGAGAAAAGAAACCGGCCAACAAAGAAGACATTTACAATAAATAACAAAATGTTTTACAATTTCAAACGGCAGCACTAACCTTTAGCATAAGCAAAAACAACACAGCTGCGTTGCCGTTATTTTAACAAATGAAGCTAACGAGATTCTTCAACAAATGTTACAATAATTGTTCGTGCTGAGCAATACTTTGCAGTGCATCCGCCTTCTTACAGTTCGATCTCTTACCTGTGCCCGCGCCACCAGAGCAGTGTTGGCGGTAGCAGGTTCGGAGAGATTAGTGTCAGCGAGATCGCCCTTGGTGGGAGTATCGTTGGGCGGCTCGCCAGGTGGGGAGTCGCTCAGTTGCAGGTTGACGTTGACATCTCCGTCCAACAGGGTAACCTCGATCAATCCGTCCACCAGGCGATCCACACGCGCCACCAATTCCTGCCAACCACCAGTCAGGTCACGTCAAGGCAGGATATGCGGTAGGTGTTGGAGGTCACGAAGGTCAGGGTAGGTGTCAGGTCAGTGAGGTCAGGCTGCCAGTGTCAGGTAGTAAACCAGCGCTACACGGTAGGTGGTGGAGGTCACGAATGTCAAGGTAGGTGTCAGGTCAGGGAGGCCAGGCTCCCAGTGTCAGGTCAGGGAGGTCAGGCAGCCAGTGTCAGGTCAGGGAGGTCAGGCTGCCAGTGTTAGGTAGTAAACCAGCGTTACACGGTTAGCGTCATCAACCAATGGCGACCGATTGAACACCTTGCGTGGTAGTTCTACATTTCTAACCTGCATACCCATATTGAACCTATTTTCCTTCGAGGCAACACACAGTGAAGTGCAACAGTACGGCACCGAGCACCGCATAGCCGGCGAGCTCTCGCATCTCCGAACAATTAAGGATGGCGTGGTGCCGGCTACGGCGCCCCACGAAGCAGCTATGTCAGCAGAAATGCAGCCACGGTTGTGTGTGGCTGCGTTGCTGTCAGCCGTCAGAACACGACCGCCGGCACGTGGCCGGCGACTCGCGTCCGACCCGGACTGTCGTGTGCCACTGGTGCGCCTGTTCCGACCACAGCAGCTGACGAGTGGAGTCCGACCCGGACTGTCGTGTGCCACTGGTGCGCCTGTTCCGACCACAGCAGCTGACGAGTGGAGTCCGACCCGGACTGTCGTGTGCCACTGGTGCGCCTGTTCCGACCACAGCAGCTGACGAGTGGAGTCCGACCCGCCGTGACGGGCCGTTAACCTCGTACTCGCACGGTGCGCCTGTTCCGACCAAGCACGACGAGTGAGTCCGACCCGACTGTCGTGTGCCACTGGTGCGCCTGTTCCGACCACAGCAGCTGACGAGTGGAGTCCGACCCGGACTGTCGTGTGCCACTGGTGCGCCTGTTCCGACCACAGCAGCTGACGAGTGGAGTCCGGCCCAGATCGTGGACACCTCGGCACAGATCGTGGACCTGCTGTCCGTGGCCGCTCTGGATAATCAGGGACACAGATCCGGAGCGACGGTGTGTAGAGCAGTAGCAATAACTGCCCGCCAATGCAGCCCGATCTCCGACGGGACAGTGGTCTGCCGGACAGTAGAATCTACGTGGCCATCCCATCGATATGATATGAATCTGTCTTCCGGAACAAAGGCCAGAACAACGGGAATCAGCTCCGGAACGACGAAAATCAACTCCGGGAAAACGGAATCACTTCGCACCAATGGAACACGATCCGGAAAGTAACTGCGAGATTTGCTGCTCAGGAAGGCCAGACGTTGTCGGCATTAAGCGCCGGGACAGTTCGCTCGGCGAACTGTCCAAACATTTCGGCTGGGGCGACTCGAATCACACCGACGCCGTCCAACATCCACTGTGAAGACCTGCTGGCCGCTAACACAGCATCCATGTCGTCGGACGCTGGACGTGCCGTCCACGTCCGACGTACCGACAGTGCCCACGGCGCCAAAGGTGGTTCAACGAGGCCGCCTCCACACGCTGTGCGAACGGATACCCGTGCATGGACATGAGCGGTGGAGTGTGCGAGCGTCTACGAATTAGCGCCTGAACGTACGTCGGCAGGACGAGTGGAGAGCTCACTTCTTGCCCCGCCAGGGGGCAGTGTAGTCGGTATACAACGCCACTAATTCGATGCACCGCGCTGCTTACGCTGCGCGAGACAGTAAGAACAAGACGAACCATTACTGAACGGGGATGATGGAACTAAAATTATGTATCAACGAATTCAGTTAAATGAATTAAAGTAGTATCCATAATTTTTAATCAGTAAATCACCATCGTTCGAATGTTTTCAACGTCGGGAAGTGCCACTCAATTTATGTGATAATTTGGCAGTTTATTCATTCATATTTTCAAGTTCATCCTCCTACTGCTTGAATTCCTCTGTATCTCCGCCGATTCAATCACCAAGACGTGAGTGGATGGCCTAAGTCGCCAAGCCGCATCATGCAATCTCAATCCCGGTCGAGTTCCCACTCGACAACGGCAGCCGGGTGCCAGATTCGGTGCACGGTGGGCCGCGTCGACCACGGCGGCTATCCCAGTTCCGACCGGCGCTGCGACAGTGCCGCGGCTGCCACGGCGGACCAACGCCGCGGTCCATCAACCACGCCCGTGACGTCACCAGTCGTCACGCTTCGGCGTAACACTTCCGACATCGGCCGGTGTGCGCTCGCCTGGCACCTGTTCTCCGGGCCCTGGCTGACGTGCCCGCGCCGACGTTCGTCTCCTAACTTGCCCCCTGGCCGTGATACAGCTGGCGGCAGTCAGCTATCCCACATGCGACGCCTCTAGACCGTCGCGCTGTGCCAACGTCAGCTGTCGCACACGCGGCGCCTCTGGACCGTCAGCTGTCACACACGCGGCGCTTCTGGACCGTCAGCTGTCACACACGCGGCGCCTCTGGACCGTCAGCTGTCACACACGCGGCGCCTCTGGACCGTCATCTGTCACACACGCGGCGCCTCTGGACCGTCAGCTATCGCACACGCGGCGCCTCTGGACCGTCAGCTGTCACACACGCGGCGCCTCTGGACCGTCAGCTGTCGCACACGCGGCGCCTCTGGACCGTCATCTGTCACACACGCGGCGCCTCTGGACCGTCAGCTGTCGCACACGCGGCGCCTCTGGACCGTCAGCTGTCGCACACGCGGCGCCTCTGGACCGTCAGCTGTCGCACACGCGGCGCCTCTAGACCGTCGCGCTGTGCCAACGTCAGCTGTCGCACACGCGGCGCCTCTGGACCATCAGCTGTCACACACGCGGCGCCTCTGGACCGTCATCTGTCACACACGCGGCGCCTCTGGACCGTCAGCTGTCGCACACGCGGCGCCTCTGGACCGTCATCTGTCACACACGCGGCGCCTCTGGACCGTCAGCTGTCGCACACGCGGCGCCTCTGGACCGTCAGCTGTCACACACGCGGCGCCTCTGGACCGTCATCTGTCACACACGCGGCGCCTCTGGACAGTCAGCTGTCACACACGCGGCGCCTCTGGACCGTCAGCTGTCACACACGCGGCGCCTCTGGACCGTCAGCTGTCGCACACGCGGCGCCTCTGGACCGTCAGCTGTCGCACACGCGGCGCCTCTGGACCGTCAGCTGTCGCACACGCGGCGCCTCTGGACAGTCAGCTGTCGCAAACGCGGCGCCTCTGGACCGTCGCGCTGTGCCAACGTCAGCTACGGGACCAGGTCCGCAGCCGAAGATTGGAGCACTCGAGTGCAGATAGAGCCGACCGTGAGAACACGAGGCTACCTCGCCTGACGGCCCAGGATTCCAGTCCAGCACCCATCGCCCCAGCGACCGCGTCTCCGTCCGAAGGCCGTGCCCCGCCACGCGCATAACGCACCAGTACCGGCGGTCGCGCTGTGAGTCGACTACGGAGCTGGACAGCGAACACGGTACGGTAGAGGCCCGCCAACAGGCGCAGTCGCCTCAGCAGCGCCGCCACGGCGGCCGGCGGCCGGAGCGAGCCGGACCAGCAGCGAAGTCGCAGCAGGTGCTCGCGCGAGTACACGCCGCCGCATGCGGTCGCCACGCGCGGCACGGGAACGGTCCCACGCCGCACGGCGCTCAGCCGCACCAGTTCCTGTAAGGGCCAAGGCCAGCGTCGGACACCGATGCCCGTCCGAGCCAGACGGCTGGTCAACGAGACGGGCGCGCATCGCCCACTGCCTGCGCGCTGCACCGGTGCAAATGGCGCTGACAACATGCATGGCATCCGCATCGTGGTTGCATGAGGAATTGAAAGGATTGGACACTGGCGCACCCTCCAACCGCCAAGCCAACGTAGCTCAACACGCCTGCTGCTGGTGCTGCTGACGCTGCTGACGCTGCTGCCCGAACCTCGTGCGTCCCCTCGGCGCCATCAGCGTCCACCCGCCGACAGCCAACACGACTCACCATCTGGTCGGCCCGCTCCAGCAGGTGGTCGGTGCAGTCAGCCGACACACCGGACAATGACAGCGGGACCGCCTGTGCCGGCAGCTCCAGCAGGGCGGGCGCACACTGGCGCAGCTGCGGCAGGTCAGGTCAGGTCAGACCAACACACGAGAGGTCACGACTGGTCAGTCGGTTCAGGTCAGATCGCGTCAGTTGGTCTGCCAGTCAAGGTCACGCAAGGCCAGTGATCCGACCAGACCAAGCCAGGGCACATCGAAGTGGATCAGTTTGTCCACCAATCGACATCAAGTAAGATCGCGTCACATGTTAGTATCGGCTAGCTGGGCCAGGCTCGGTTACGTCAGATTAGATGAAATAGTATTCCAGGCACAGCAAGGTAGTCATACCAATCCATACACAAAAGTACAAAGCAAGGTAAAATCAAATCAGGCGAAGACGGCGTGGCTTTTGTGATAAGTCGCCTGATTACCGATAGCATTTCTACCGCTTTAGTTCACTGGTGGGTGAGTAAGGTATGTTATACCACTACCTGATAGACAAATGTCTCGCTGTCAGTATCAATATTCAGCCGGCGTGCATCACCTAAGGTTGCCATGGCTACCTGACCGGTGTGTACAGTCTGAAGTTGACATCGCTACCTGGTGTACGGTTACAGTGAGGTTACCATGATTACTGGGCCAACGACACAGTCTGCGGTTGCTATGGCTACCTGACTGACTGAAACAGTCTCAGTGTTGCCATAGTCGACGAAGTGGACGCTGGCTTTGTCGCCGGCGACGCTGACTATGGCGCCGCGGTAGAAGTTGTCGTCGAACGGCGCCAGGCACGCCTGCCCGGCCGCGGCAGATGGCAGTGTCTGCGGGCGGAAGGGGATCACTGGAGATCTGCCCCAGTCTGCTGACGTACCGCAATACTGGACACCAAGACGGAGGGGAACTACGAAACACTGGGACATAATGTGGTTTACGTCACCAAGCCCGACACACCTCACCTGGTCTGGCACGCACTTCTGAACAACACTGTCTTTGAGGACACAATGCCATATTTATTGATAATGTGCCAGACAACGCCATGCATTGCTAGATTCGGTAGTGATGCGACGCACCTCCCAACAAAGGCAAACAAGGGGAAATGAAAGTCAGCTAAAATGCAGTATCATGGCCTACATGCATATTGAGTCATAGCTAGAACAACACCAACTGAATAGCCGGGCAGATTTGAGGCGAGAGTAAACAGAGGTACGGTCCAGGGCCCCGCCAGCCGTGGACCCTCTGGCACGGCCAACGTCTGGCAGCCATGTGAGCCGGCCTCCGTCAGCGACCGCGCTACCGTGGTGGTGGTCACTGGTGTTATGACGCGTCCGCTGTTGTCACATTTTTGTTGCATTTTGTTGTCACATGTTGTCGCCGACTCTCAAGTCGATTGGCCACGGGTAGATCAGGTAATCCCGCCGGCCGCGACACCAGAACCCACCATCTTACGATCAAGGGTCGAACGCACTGCTGGCTGGGCCACCGCTCAGACGCCGTCCACGTGCTCCCGCTCGCGCTACCTTGTCGTCCACGTGCTGCCGCTACCGTTACCTTGCAGCTGGGCGCGGCAGCCTCGATCTGCTTCTCCAGCCGGTCCACCTCGTCAGCATTGTCGCTCAGCTGGCCGTACAGCTCGCTCGTGGAGGCGATGAACGAGACGAACAGTGACACGAGCTCCTCACGCCGGTACGCCACGCCCAGCGGCCGGAACGGCCCTAAGTCTGCGCGACAAGATGGAGCACATGTCACACGAGCAAAATTGTCTGGAAGGCACCGACACAATGTACGGTGGGGACACCATGCACACGTTCCACAAACTCCAGGGTCTGTACGACACGTGGACACCACACAAACGCTACACCAACTGCGGGGCTGTACAGCGCAGACACCACACACATGCTACACAAACTCCAGGGCTGCACGGCAACACCAACTCTAGGATATGTAGAGCACGGACACCACGCACAAGTTACACCAACTTCAGGGTATGTACGGTTCGGACGCCATACACACGTTACACCAGAAAACCACCTTTAAAGCTTTCGGATGCTTTCAAGTTATACTAACCTTACCGTCTGTACGATATGGGCATCGTGCACAAGTTACACCGATTCCATCGTATGCGCAACACACGCTACACCAACCCAAGGCTGTGTACAATCAGGACATCGTGCACACATCAAACTAACACAAGAGTTTACGACGAGGACACACACGTCATGCCACTTTTGATGTGCACGATAGACGAGATGCATGAATTGCATCGCACTACAGGTAGCACACGTACCACCGAACGTAACAGTACGTTATGGTGCCAGACACAGCGGTACGACTCTATGGCGCCAGACGTAGTGGTACGACGTTATGGTGCCAGCCACAGAGGTACGTTACGGCGTCAGACACAGCAATATGCTATGGCGCCAGTCACAACTGTACGTTATGGCGTCAGACGTAGCGGTACGTTATGACACCAGACACAGCAGTACGACGTTATGGCGCCAGACACAGCAGTATTGTGGAAACCTCAATAAATCCGACTCTGACTCTGACTCAGTGCGTTACGGCGCCAGATACAGCAGTACGGTATGGCACCAGACACAGCAGTACGTTACGGAGCCAGACATCAGTACGTTATGGCGCCAGACACAACAGTAAGTCATGGCGCCAGACGTAGTGGTACGCTATGGCACCAGACACACCAGTGCGTTATGGCGTCAGACACAACAGTACGTTATGGCGCCAGACACAGCTGTACGCTGTGGCGTCAGACACAACAGTAGGTTATGGCGCGAGATACAGCTGTACGCTGTGGCGTCAGACACAACAGTAGGTTATGGCGCGAGATACAGCTGTACGCTGTGGCGTCAGACACAACAGTAGGTTATGGCGCGAGATACAGCTGTACGCTGTGGCGTCAGACACAACAGTAGGTTATGGCGCGAGATACAGCTGTACGCTGTGGCGTCAGACACAACAGTAGGTTATGGCGCGAGATACAGCTGTACGACAGGCTGACTTCAGGCACGGCCATGGTTGGATGATGTTTTGGAATTGCGGACTTGGAAGACAATTTTGGGTCATTCCAATTCGGAGAGAATGAGTTTTTTGTTTCTGACGTCAAAAGAACTCCTCGAACATCCCAGTCAGTTCCAGGCTTGTTTATCAACTGCAATAAGCCTGCAGTCATTCCCACACAACTCCATTCAATCCTCTCGCGAAAAAGGAGTACATAATGCTTCGGAGAAGACACGTTCTGAATGACAAATATCCAGGAGACGGCCGTGTGTGCGGCCCGGGGCACGACACCACAGCTTGACAGCACCACTCACTGTGCTGTCGCAGCAGACGGCGCGGCTCCGGCCTGATCGCCAGTCCGTCGGCCACCAGCAGGTCGGTGACCTTGCGACCTGACACGGTCACTTCCACCTCGGTCACCGTCCCGGCACCCGTGCAGCCCGTCGACGTTATCTGCCAGTCGGCGGCGAGGACACAGGTCGGTCAGGTCACCCCACGCTTCTGATGCATAGCTGCGACGTTAACCCTCGCAGGGCCGAGAGCTCCTCAAAACCCGTCCTCCTCACGTTCTTTCCGGGATGGCGGCAAAATGAGCATACAGTGGCACGAAACTTTCAGTACCTTGTTATATATGTCTTGCGTATCTCCTACAAATTCCAGGTCAAGGTCATTAAAGGCTATGAATTTGTCATGAAGCAAAGGGAGTACTGTCTCACAATCTTCACAGTGCCACCATTCAGAGTAGTTACAACACAACACTAAACTCAGATTATGTTCTTTCACCAAGGCGAACAACCTGCCACATCACATTTTTAATTAAGACCGAGGTCACTGACCTGAGGTTAGACCAATGTCTGCGTTTTTTGCGCATTGAGTGATGAAAATTAAATTTGGGAAGAGCACGCAATCAACATTCTGGTTTGAAATGTGTCAATAGGTCAATGGCATGAGATCAAGTATCATGTGCATTCTTCACAATGCCGTCTTATGAAGAATGTTGCTGTTCCTCGTTAAATCATCTGAATTGGGTTTCGGAGCCGCCCAAGTCACGCGACACGACCCTGGACGGCCCGTAACCAATAGCCTGAGACAATCTGACCTCTTGTGTCTGGTTTGACGTTTCTCTGGATTTCTCTGCTCTTCCAAGCAGCGCACACTTAGGCGATGTTTAAAGTGATCGCTTAATGAATCTACACGTTGTTCCAATGTGGCTTAAAGTCACGTCACGAGGTCAGAAGATGTGCAGCTTATAAAGAAGCTTGAGTAGCATATCAATTATTATGTGATCAAAATATGTATACTTCAAGTTATGCATAGGGAGTATTCGAGCTTGAAGTTGCTTGACCTGACCATATCGAATGACCTGAAGTGACTAGGACTATTGGACATGAAGCAGATGCACACAATTTGTTTGAACGGTATGAGTGCGACATGGCATACATATATATATATATATATATACATGCATGGACGTAGATATACATTTTTTATAAAGTCATAAAGTGTTTCATAACGAAAAACTGAATACTAGCCACAAGAGACCATCCAGTTAAGTTTGTAAACTGAAGGTACCATAAGCCCGGCAAAAAGACCCACCCCAACCATCACCACATCCTAAAGAAACCATCCACCAACATACAACACACTTACCAATGCCTATCTTCCCTAGCTATCCAGCCATATTCCCCTGATCCACCTCAACACATGTGGTTTGAATGCCCTACCGACAATTTTCAAACTGCATCCATGCCCGCTTAAAGGTCTGTGCCGTGCACACCCACCTAACACAAATCTCACCTCATCCACCAGAAATCAGAACTCAGAAACAAGATTTTCCTGTTTACAAAAAATGCCCACCCTACATTCAATAAGGAACTCCCCCACATCAGCATGCACCCTATTCTACTGATGCAGTGGAACTGCAGCATACAGCCAACAACTCTTTGACTGACGACCTGCTGTCGCTTAACTGTCCCACACCTGAACTTGTCTAACCGGAATTGACGACCCCTATGTGATACTCTAAACTGAAGAGCGTCATTCAAATTGACCTGATCTAGTCCTTTAACAATGTTGTGCATTTCAATCATGTCGCCCCTTAATCTCCCATACTTCAGTGAGTGCATATCCAATGCCACAAGCTTTTCTCCATATTCTAAGTTACCTATTCCACTGATGAGGCTAGTTGTTTTGCGCTGCACTCTTTCTAACATCTCTATATTTTTTTTTATAGGTAGGAGCTCTATGTTTGTACAGAATATTCCAAGTGGGGTCGCACATATGCCAAGTACAGTTTTTTATGCCTTCCTTGCTCTTATATCTCACATTTCTATTATACGGGATTACCGGGTCCACTCACAACCAATAGGAAAAAGATGCGAGTCTTCGGCTATATTGGCTTGCCAGTATTATTCTGGCCATACTGACCTGTCTTTTACATCTTAAGAGACAAAATTGTACCGTTCTTATGACACCTGACACCTAACCCACAACACAAAATTGGACACAGTCGCGGACTGACGAATATTTCCTACTAATATGATATGATGATATAAAAACGAAAAACAATAATAATGATAATCACTCATTAATGATACTACCATTAAGCCCAGGGGATGTAAGGTTGAAGTTCTAACCCCGACTGTGCATCGCGGCAGGGGACCGACCTCTATCTCGGTGTCGAAGTACTTGGCCAGCTGCTTCTCGTCCAGCACTTTCCACTGGCCGCCGACCGGCTCCGCCGCCGCAAACCGGCAGCTGGAAACATGGTTAATGGTTATTGGTTTCACGACACATCGACCGTGGTGTCATGTCACGTCGCCTATTTCTCAAGCCAATTGGCCGCAGGCGAAGAGTAGTGACCGTTGAGACTCGAACCCACAATCTTTCGATCGTGAAACCGGTAACTTGGCTGACAACGTGGTGACGTCACCTCACACACAGCCACACCGGTGACATGTCACTTCAGGCGACACGCCACGTCACATACCACCACACCAGCGGCACACCACCTCACTAGCCACAAGCGAATCGCCTCACCAAGCAGCATACAGCGACATTCCACATTACGTCACGCCGATCCGGCACAGCACGGAACCTCTCGTTTGGGACAGAGTGGCGGGGACTCATTGGGACACAGTGTTAAAATAATTATATATCATTAGGTGCGAAATGTTGAAACGGTTACGGCAGGATGTCGAAATCATCATCGAAATAATGTTTGAGATAATTCAACCCTTCAATCCCAGTTTTGAGGCAATTGCATATTTGTAACCGTACCCATTTTGAATGTATTGAGATACCTAGCTTTGGGATGCCAGTATGAACGACACGACGTAAACACCTATGCTAGAAACTGGTTTTGTATAGCATAGCAAATCATAGATAATTTCTTTACCAGTAATTTCACCACGAGATGTTCGCCATCACGATGCCAGATATCCTATCGTGAGCATAACCATGACATAGCAATGGCATACCGTTAGAAACCAGGTATGAAAATTCAGTGATAAATGATTTGTGGAATAGGGTAGAATATACCACTTTCTGAACACTGTATTGACATCCTTCCCAAAGAAGTATCGATATCGTGCTTCTTGGTGCGTGTTTATGAAGTCTTCATGCCTCGTTTCCAATAGTATCTAGTATATATGTATCGTGCTAATGCTCAATATAAGGGATCCGGGATCGTGATAACGAGCATGCCGTATTGCAATTACTTATTCAGGGATTAACTATAATGTGCTATGTTACACAATACCAGTTTATGGCATAGGTATTTGTATCGTTATCGTTGATACCAGTATCCACAAATTTGGTACCACTGAAAACACGCATGAAGAATAGCCATATCTGCGCAATTTTCATAAAACTTGGCTTTAAGGAGGTAAGTATTTTAAAAGACATCATATTCATGACGATTTCGACATCCTGCCGTACTCTTTTCGACATCTCACACCTAACGACACATCAGTTTTTAACACTGTGAAGACTTCACAAGCATTTAACAAGGATCACGATGTACAATACTTCGTTGGGAAGAATGTCGATTTACTGTTCAATAAGTATTCCACCCTAATTCACGAATAATGTATCCACTGTTCCCCCCCCAAAAAAAAAAAAAATATCATGGAGTCGAGCTGGTGACCCTACGCTTGACCCTCGCCTGCCCCCGTCGCATCCTACCAGTAGGCGTGGGCGGGCAGGTGGCAGTAGTCGCGCTTCAGCCGCTTCACCTGGTCCGCCGGTACCAGCTCCACGTTACCGTAGTCGACGTACAGCAGCCGCAGCTGCTGCCCGACGACGGTCCCCACCTCGGCCCGGTACCAGGCGCCGTCAGAGAACCTGCCGCACAGCCGGGAGTCAAAGAACCTGCCGTACAGCCGGGAGTCAGAGAACCTGATATTCAACCGGGAGTCAGAGAACCTGCCGTACAGCCGGGAGTCACAGAACCTGCCGTACAGCCGGGAGTCAGAGAACCTGCCGCACAGCCGGGAGTCAGAGAACCTGCCGTACAGCCGGGAGTCAGAGAACCTGATATAAAGCCGGGAGTCAGAGAACCTGCCGTACAGCCGGGAGTCAGAGAACCTGCCGTACAGCCGGGAGTCAGAGAACCTGCCGCACAGCCGGGAGTCAGAGAACCTGCCGTACAGCCGGGAGTCAGAGAACCTGATATAAAGCCGGGAGTCAGAGAACCTGCCGTACAGCCGGGAGTCAGAGAACCTGATATAAAGCCGGGAGTCAGAGAACCTGCCGTACAGCCGGGAGTCAGAGAACCTGCCGTACAGCCGGGAGTCAGAGAACCTGCCGTACAGCCGGGAGTCAGAGAACCTGCCGCACAGCCGGGAGTCAGAGAACCTGCCGTACAGCCGGGAGTCAGAGAACCTGATATAAAGCCGGGAGTCAGAGAACCTGCCGTACAGCCGGGAGTCAGAGAACCTGCCGTACAGCCGGGAGTCAGAGAACCTGCCGTACAGCCGGGAGTCAGAGAACCTGCCGTACAGCCGGGAGTCAGAGAACCTGCCGTACAGCCGGGAGTCAGAGAACCTGCCGCACAGCCGGGAGTCAGAGAACCTGCCGTACAGCCGGGAGTCAGAGAACCTGCCGTACAGCCGGGAGTCAGAGAACCTGATATAAAGCCGGGAGTCAGAGAACCTGATATACAGGAGTCAAAGCACCGGCCGTGCCACAGAAGCAGGGCAGGGTGGAGACGGGCAGAACAGACCATGTCAGTTAGAGGTGGCTCGTCGTCCATTAAGAAACCCTCCAGCCACCCTCCCGTCCCATGGGTCTCAGGCTAGCGAAGTCGATCGTGCCGACGACATCATAGTAATGCAACTGTGAACGTCCATCATCAATAACGAGGCATAACGAAAACAGGAAACAAGGGGATATGCATGCCGCACCATTGGACATGACGCTCATGTCTGATGCATGTAGTGTGAAAGGCGCGAGCACTGCCACCGAGTTTTATTCAACGTACACAAATCTGACCAGATCTCCTGGCACGGCTGAAGGCGGACGTGGCGCAGGATCAACATTCTCCACTGTCATAAATACATTTTGAAAAACGAGCGTCACCAGCTATATACAGAGGGTAGCTCACCGACCGCGGCGGTAATCTCTCACCTGGCAGCTACCGGCTTTCCGGGCGCCAGATCCGCCTCGCGTCCGTCGGCGGCCGCCAGCCGGCCGTAGAACGTCTGCATGTCGGCCATCAGCCGGGTGAACTGGCCGCCGTCGTCGGACGGCTGCACGTAGAACCGGTGCAGGCCGGCCACCCAGGTGGGCGTGCCGCGCACCACGCCGCCGGCCGCCAGCGCCCGCCTCTCGATGGTGGCCGAGTGTGGCGGTATGGTGAGCGGGCCGGCCGGCTTGTCTGTGGCCGGCGGCTCGGCCGACTCGCCGTCCCAGTCGTCGCCGCCGGAGCTGACGACGCCTGCCGCTGCGGCGGCACCGGCTCGACGTCCGCCAGACGCTGGCCGGCAGTCGGTCGGATCGCCGCGACCGCCGCCGCGTGGCGCGTACTCGCTCGGGTTGTCCATGCGCATTTTGCCGGCAAACTGGTCGGGCTCGGGCTTGAGTGCCGGTGCAGGCCTTGGCTTCAGTGTCGTCTCCAGGTCGGTGCGGTCGGCCGGCGGCAGCAGCTCCACACGCTGCCCGCCGCCAGCGGGTCGCCATCCGGCGACCTTAACATCGGCCGTGGCTGGCGCGGCCGAGGTTGGAGCCGACGCAGAGCTCTTGCTGCGCCAGTTCATGTCCTGGCGGGATCAATATCAGACGCATGTCGCCACCACGCACTGGGATTTGGTGTGGTGTGAGCCATTTGCGGGGCCATCTGTCACCACACTTACGCTGAATTTACCTGGCGGAAGCGATACATAGCGCCAACCGCAATCAACGTCTGCTTAAGCCGGAAACGGCCCGCACCTTGTGAGGTAACCTCGCCTTTTAGAATACAACAAATACACCAAAACAAACTTAAAATTTGAACCACACACACTTACTTCCTACATCTGATACACCTAATTAATAGCTGACTCTACCTTTGTGTCTGAACCTCCCTCTGTACCCGAACATCCCTTTGCAACTGCCTCACCATTCCTCTGTACCTAACCGTCCTTGTATACCTATGTGCCTAGCCATCCCTCCGTACCCAACCGTCCTCCATACCTCTGTACCTGGCCGTCTCTCCGTGCCTCAGCAACTGATCCTCCCTCCGTACCTGCCCGTCTCTTCCGCACCTCTGTACCCGATCGTCCCTCCGTACCTCTGTACCTGAATGTGTCTTCGCGCGTATCTTCCCTCGCACCTCCATACGTAATCGTCCAGCATCATCTCCGCGCGTGACCATCCATTCGTACCTCCGCGCGTGACGGCCCCCGCCCCGCCATTACCGTCCCTTCGTACCTCCACCATGACCATCCCTCAGTCCCTCCGTCATGATTGTCCCCAGTCTTTCAGTCATGACCGTCCCTTCGTACCACCGTCATGACCCTCCCTCCATCCTTCCGTCGCGACCATACCTTGATACCTCCGGGATGACCGTTCCTCCGCCCCCTCTGCGCGTGTCCGCCTCCTCCCCTGTCATAACCGTTCCTTCGTACCTTCATCATGACTGTCGTGACTGTCCCTCAGTTATGACCGTCCCTCCATGCTCCGTACCTGATCGGCACGCGACGGTGACGGCCGCCTGATGTTGTTGTTGAGGTCGGTCGGCCGACACTGCGGTAGCCAGCTCAAGCCTCCCACCGACAGGGGCTCGGCCTGCGCCAGCGTCACCACAGATGTGCCCGATCGAACCTCGTCGGCACGCGCCAGGAAACTGCGCTCCAGCACTTTGCGCCGGAACTTGGCCACCTGACGCCAGGAGACGGCACGTGAAGTGGCGCACAGTGGTGCTCACGTGACGCTGTTGTCACTGGAGTTTAGGGACGCGTGAACTGCATGGGTGATACAGCGCCCGAAACGTGCACGTGACGTCACAGACGTGGCGAGACGTACGTGCAACGCGCGGACATGGATGGGATATAGTGGTGTTCGGACGGAGGTATCGAGCGACACTGGACTCTTCGGCGACAGCCACAACGACGCTCCACTACGTCAATGGCGACACCTGGACAGGATACACTACTCGTACAATAGAATGGAATACACCACCTTCTGAACACTGAATAGACATCCTTTCCAACGACTTATTGACATAGTGTTTCTTGATGTACGCCTATGAAGTCTCCATTTCCTAAGAATACTTTTCGTAGAAGTAGCATGCTTATCCTTACCATTACGAATTGATTACACAAACATCTCGTGACAATTCCAGATACATAGATTATCCATGAAATGGCGTGTTAAGCAATGCAATCTGCTGATAACATGGCATTGCAACCGTTTTCGTTCACATAGGTATCCATATATTAGGTGCCTCCAAAGTAAAACCAAAAACATGCACTGATGAGTACATTCGCTTCAATGAAGCTTGTAGGACTTGTAGAATGAAGCATACATTAATTAGCATGCTTCCAACCGAGTAAGATTTCTACATCCTGCCGTGCCCGTTTCGACATATCACACCTGACGAAAAACCATTATTTTAACACTGCTCTGGGGAAGTGTGGGAAGTGAGGCAAGTCTAAAACTAAAGTAGCAACGCAATGCTGTGCGGATTCAATGCATATGTGATCCCCGAAGCTTAACTCGCGTCCGTACTTTCCTATCTCGTGTCCATCGTCAGCATTCGTCTACATTTATCCATCGTCTCCTGTCTTCGAAGAAGGGCCATGCCCGATGCATATCGGACCAATTTGTGATTCTTGATTCTAATTCACTTAACATGAGCATTTGGATATGTTTGCAATCGTATTTAATTTCACAATGATCAGTACTGCTCTACGCAACATTACGAACTATATATATATATATATATATATATATATATATATATATATATATATACACATACATATATATTAGGGTGCCAATAGCGCATATGGGTAAATTTAAAACTTGATCTTTGCTAATGGCTCTTGGTGGGATACTGTGTAGTAATGAGAAAACCTCTCATGCAAAATTTGAAGCGAATCGGTTTACATTTAGAGGTGGCGCAAGTGAATTGAAACCTGTACTACGTGTCTGCCCGCTCGCGAATGACATAAACTGAAGTCAGGCTAGGGTTTTAAATCACCCATTTTCCCCTCGGAATGGCTCGTTCACGCGCAGCTACCATTGTTTGGCTGGTGGGGCAGCCAAACCGCGACCCCATCCTCGGAGCCAAACTCTCCTCTCGTGGCGACGTGCTCAAGCGGGTTTTCCACTTCCACCACGTGGAAAAGAGAGCCGTCGCCACCAGCGCCGCGGCCATTGTCCAAGAGGTGCTAAGGTTCTGGGAGACCGCAAGGATCCCAATGATGAAGGCAAAAAGCGCCGTTCGCAAGGTGGAGGTCTTGTTCAAGGACTGGAAGACGCTCGTGAAGAGGAAGGGAAGAGCGACGAACAAGACGAAGGAGGAAGATTTCAAGAGGCCCTCTGCGACCTCTTCGACGTCGCCCACGCCGATCCCGGCTGATCGCGAGTTCCTAGCGGCGCAACGTGAGAAGGGTCGCCGAGGTATCATGCAGGGAGCTGACAAGGTGCTGGAGCGCCGAGTTAAGCGCCGGGAGATGACAGTGGCATCAGAGAACCGATCACGAGAAGCCTCGACGTCGCAGCTGGACGAACGCGCGGTGCTCGCGTCCTCCTCCTCCTCATCCTTCTCGGTTCAGTCCAGTCCGGCACGCGGCGGGGCGGCTACTACCGCTGAGCCGCCCGGTACAAGCCCTCCGAAGCGATGACCGCGGGGATCACAGGCCGTGCTCTACCAGGAGTTAGCGAGCGCCCTCGACCGGACTGACGTGAGCGAACACAAAGCGCTCCGCACCATCGCGGCGACCGCCAGCAGCCTCGGCCACGATCCTCAGGAGCTGATCCTGAATGCCGAGAGCATCCGGCAGACTCGTGACGGCTACCGGTCCCAACTGGCCGCGGAAGTCAGGACAACCTTCGCCCCTGACACGCCTCTTACCGTTCACTGGGACGGGAGGATCCTGCCGGATTGCGTCGGTACGCGGGTGGTTGGTTGGTTATTGATTTTTACGACACATTGACCGTTGAGTCATGTAGCGTCGCCAATCTCTCACGCCGATTGCTCGCGGGCGAAGAGTAGCGACAGGTGAGGCTCGAACCCACAACCTTTCGATTGTGAGACGAGCAACTTACCCCTAGGCTACTCGTCCCCGGTACGCGGGTGGATCGGCTGGCTATCCTCGTCTCCGGCGACGGCGTCCAGAAGCTCATCGGCGTTCCCAAGCTGGCAAGTGGGACTGGAGAGGCGACGGCTAGCGCGGTGGCTGAAGCGCTCGACGACTGGGGTCTCGCATGGTGGCTATGTCGCTCGATACGACCGCCGCCAACACTGGAGCCCACGCAGGTGCCTGCACCCTGCTGGAGCAGAAGCTTGGTCGGCGTCTGCTAAGCCTCGCCTGCCGGTACCATGTACACAAGCTGGTGCTGGAGAAGGCGTTCTCTATCTGCATGAGGCCGTCGTCGGGTCCTGACCTCAGCGTCTTCAACCGATTCAAGGAACGGTGGGCTTTCATCGACCAGAGCCAGCCGGGGCCGCCAACGCCCGACGAACTGCCGCCCACCCTCTTGAACAGGCGGGACACACTTCTGCAGGAGTGGGCCGCGCACCAGCCACCCGCGGGACGGCTACAAGGAGATGCTGGAGCTCTTCATAGTCCTGCAGGGTGGCGAGGACGACGTCCCGAAGGTGAAGTTCCGGCGACCGAGCGCCATGCACCGCGCGCGCTGGACGGCGCGTGCCATCTACGCTATGAAGATTACGCTGTTCGCCGCCCAACTGGGGGAGCTCGGCTCGCCGCGAGAGCTGTCCAGCCTCCGCCGGTTCACCTTCTTCGTCACTGAGGTCTAAGTGACTCGCTGGTTCGATGCGCCCGTGGCCGCCTTCGCGCCAGCGAATGATTTTAAATTGGCCGCCGACCTCAGCGACTTCCACGACGCTGAGATTGGCAAGGCGTGCGTGAAGACCTTTTCCCGGCACTTCTGGTACCTGAGCGAGCCACTGGTCGCCATGGCTCTCTTCGACCACCGCTTGCCAATCGCCGAGAAGAAGGCGCTGGCGGAAGCAATGCAGCGGGAAGGATCCGAACCACCGCCGAAGCGCATCACCGTCTCCGACGCCCGCTTCGCCTCGTCCACGCTAGCGTCGTTCGGAAGCCAGGCGTCCGGCGCCCTCCTCGACGCCGTTGGAGCGGAGAGGGCGTTCCTCTCGGAGCCGGAGGAGTGACCGAGTGACACGGGGTTCGTCGCAGCGTCTCGGTGCGTCGCGAGCCTACACGTCACCCACGACACGGCGGAGCGATGGGTGGCGCTGATCCAGTCCTTCAACCTCAGCCCGATGAAGAACGATGATCAGCGCCAATTCCTCTTGCAGGTCGTCGAGAGGGACCACCGACAACAGCAAGGAACATCGCAGACTTCCCTTCCTCGGCCAAGCGGAAGACTATGAGTGGTTTGGGCAACCAAGATGCCCCCAGCCCCTAGATGGGCTGATACTCGCTTTGAAGAGCGAGGGGGACCAGCAGCCCAGCTGGAGGAAGGGGAGGTCTCAAGAGGCTTCAATATTGTCAACAAACACCCCAGGGACGATGCCCTTCCTGATAGTCCTTATCGGAGTATATAGGGGGAACAATCAATCCGACTTGCGCCACCTCTAAATATACTTCGATTGCGCTCAAATTTGACACACGTTGTTTTCTCACCACCCCACAGTATTCCATTAATCGCCGTTAAAAAAAATCAAACCTTCCTTTTTTATTGGCACCCTAATGCATATATATATATATATATGTGTGTGTGTGTAAGTGAGTTAGGAGTACGCTAGGGAAAGACGCATATCTCTCCCGTTCGAAAAAGTATCTTTTTTAACAGAATGAAACAAGGCATGACGTTTATATCTGGCACGCTTGCTCGTCAATCTGCATTCTGCACACACATGAAATTTGTGATGACATCAATGGCATCCGAATAGAGCCATGCGTGGATAAAAATTGATTTTTAATCAAGGTTTACTTCAATGGCAAAGAGAAGTGCAAAATCAGCATGGCGAAAAAGCACTCGAATTTTGGATCCTGGTGATCTATTGTTGCAATGAGCTTGAAAACCTGAAAACTGTGCTGCCATCAAAAATAATTTTCACCACGTAGACACCTACACTCAAGAAATGAAACTGAGCAATCGATGTCGTATTCAGTATGCTACGAAGAGTGAACCAGCCATCAAGACGACAACGCACGAACGAATCCGAACAAGCACGTCACTATTTATAATTGCTTTTTACTGTATAATTTATGTGGACGAACCTTCCCATTGATTTCTCAGCACCCTTCCATTCCTTGACCTGATACCTACCCTCGTTCTTGTTGCAGCTTATTGGGCCGGCGCCTACTGGTTGCAGTGCTCTAGAATACAACGTCATTAATCCTTACGTCCTCTGCCATTCAGCTGACTTATTTATTCACCTCCATCCTGTGCAATAATAGCCACCAGCTGCGTGGATGTACTTGTAAGCAAATATATAAATATATATTGCCCCCACGGCCATTCAGCCTGACCTCCGCGACACAACTTCAGCAGACTAAGGCTGCGGTAAGCCTCGTCCGCTTCTGTGCTGACGTACCTCATCGTCAGACCAGTGGCCGGAGACGGAGGCGGGCCGGGCGCCCTTCAACCAGCAGCGGACGGCCTGTGCCGGCAACATGGCGTGCTCCGGCAGTAGCGGCCGCACCGCCGATAGTGGCACCGTTACCGTGTCGCCACCGTCCAGCAGCAGCGCAGTCACCTAGGTCAAGTCAGGTTAGGTCACCATGGTCCAGCAGCAGCGCAGTCACCTGAGGTCGTTAGGTCACCATGTCCTCACGGTCCAGCAGTGGGAGTCACCTGAGGTCAAGTCACCGTGTCGCCATGATCTAGCAGCGGTAGTCATCCGAGGTCAGGTCAAGTCACCGTGTCGCCACGGCCCAGCAGCAGTGCAGTTACCTGAGGTCAGGTCAAATCATCACGTAGCTTTGGTCCAGCAGTAGTGCAGTTACCTGAGGTCAGGTCAGGTCAGGTCGTCACCGTGTCGCCACGGTCCAGTAGCAGCTCGGTCTGAGGTCAGGTTAGGTTAGGTCAGATCACCGTGTCGCCACGGTCGAGCAGCAGCTGAGTCTGAGGTCAAGTCAGGTCACTGTGTCGCCACGGTCCGGTAGCAGCTCAGTTGCCTGGGGTCAGGTCAGGGGGCGGGGATGGCCGAGTGGTTAAGGTGTCGGGCTACGGGTACCAAAGGTCCCGGGTTCGACTCTAGCGCCACTCAGGACATTTTCCAATCCCGCGGCCTACCGGCGAAACAGTGTGGGCGGCGCCATTAGCCGTGAATGTGCATAAAGTGTGTCGTGAACCAACCAATAAATAAAGGTCAGGTCAGGTCAGGTCAGGTCCACCGTGTCGTCATGGTCTAGTAGCACTGCTGACCGTGACTGCGCTCTCTTGACAGCCCGTGAAGACATGCATCTCATCGCGTCAGATAATCGTCGGAAAGCATGAACTTCATACAAAACCTATTCAGGCAAGCCGGCAGTGTATTCCCGCTTGGGATGTGTGCTTCATGTTAGTCAGAGGAGCCAAATTGTCGAAATAGTGGTGGCGTAGGCAAGTTTCGTTTGCCTGACAGTGATCGCTAGAGTTTTCAGACAGAGTAGGCAGGTTTTTGTCTCTGTCGCAGCCGCGGCTCGAGGCGTCAACTGTAACGTCCGCGTGAGCCGGCAGGCCGACGATGGCCGACGACAGGTCAAGGGAGCAATCGTAATTAAGCTGCCAAACGCGTTCGAAACGGGGGTCCGAAGTTGACTTCGTTACGGTTGTAATATCTCTGAAATCACGCTCATCTTCCTAAGATGATGAACGAATCTTAAACTAAATTGTTGGTTTGTTGGTTATTGGTTTTACGACACATCGACCGTTGAGTCATGTAGCGTCGCCAATCTCTCACGCCGATTGGTCGCGGGCGAAGAGTAGCGACAGGTGAGACTCGAACCCACAACCTTTCGATTGTGAGACGAGGAACTTGCCCCTAAGCTACCCGTCCCCAAACTAAACTGTACTGCGCCGAATTGTCGCATTAATAAAGTTTCCGCCTGTGCCACGGCCATTTTACCAGACGGTACGCCCGCTCAGCTTACGCGACAAACTATTCAGCGCACGCTTCTCCAGTCCACTGACCTGACTTCATCACAAACCATTTTCTTCTAAGCGAGAAATACATTTTTAAAAGAGCATAAATCTGAGCGAAGGAACTACGACTTAAACACTGCAATACAAGCGTTATTGGGGTTTTGAAACTGTGACGGCCGGGTCGCTCAGCCAATCATTTGTCATTCATACATCTGAGGTAAAGTCAACACTGGCGCATACCCCATCGCGTTTCGTCTTCGACCGTAATAACCACGAAGACCACCCGACACTTGTGGGTTCGAACCTCACAACCGACAGCATTACAGAGACCACCCGCGACCAATCGGCGTGAGCGGCTGGCGACGCTATATGACCTAGCGGTTGAATGCGTCGTAAAAGAACCCTTCTACCACCAGACACCCGCCTCCCGTAAAGCACCCCGTCCTGTTCTGGGAGACACCGCGTATGCTCACCGACAACCAGTGGCGGTAGACCATCGCTTGCCTGACGGGATGCCCCACATCGTGTAGGCGTCGTGTACTCACTTCACAGTCTTTGGTGGCGACGACCCTGGCGCGGCTCCACCGCTTCTCCCGCTGGACGGCCACCGCCAGGTCCACAGCGGCGGCCGTCGGTGCCGGCGCCGCGCCGTACGAGATTGCCATCGCCTCCAGCAGGCTTTTTCAGACTGCCGGCCGACTCCTTTAGCCGGACGTAGAACTCGGACGGCGCCACCACGCGCACCACTTCAACGTCCTGATGGGGATGGTGAGGGCCGGCGATTAGACTCACAATCCCCACATCCTGGCGGGGATGGGGAGGGCCAGCGAGTACACTCACAACCACAACACCCTGGTGTGGATGGGGAGAGCCAAAATACACTCAAAATCCCCACATCCTGGGGGGGAGGGGGAGGGCCAGCGAGTACACTCACAACCACAACACCCTGGTGTGGATGGGGAGAGCCAGCAAGTACACTCACAACCAAAGCAGTACACTCACAACCCAACATCCTGGTGAGTGGAGTGGCAGCGGCGTAGCGATGCACTCCGAATGCACCATTTGAATACAAGGCGTATTTGGGTCGTCCTTCCGGTAACTCCAGTTTATAAAATATCGTTCGTATCGCACAAACATCGCAGAATACTGCGAGGGAGGGGTATTCTGCCGTGCGAAGGAAGAGGCGCTCGGCGCCAAACGGACGCTTTCAAGATGTGTGGTTTTGTTGTTTTTGACCTATGTTTCCTTGTTAATTGGAAAATAGCCTTGTGAATTCATTGTGAAGCAAAGTTTTAATCTTGCGAATCTTAGAATCCTGCAAACGAGGATTCGAACACTCAAAATCAGGACTCGAATCAGAAAAAAAACATTCGAATCTAGAAAGCCATCATTTATTTAGGCAAATAAATGTATCGAAATATGTTGTGTTCAAATTTTCTTCAAATAAACTGAATATAACAGATACATGTCGGTGCTTCATCGGGCTGCATTGCCCGTCATGTGTTGTACAGTGGCCACAAAAAATGTATACATTAACAATATTTGGCCAATAAAACAACAAGATGAAACCTAGATGGCATTTATTGATGAATAAACTTTACACTTAATATTTTGTCATATCCGCCTTCGCCTTCAGCACCATGTTGAGTCGTTTGGGCATCGATTCGGCCAAACTAGCGAAGTAGGAAACAGCTGTGATGTCGATTCACAGCTGCTTCAGCGCCTCCTGCAGATCCTTGATGTTGCTGGGTCGGGCCTCTTGGATCTTGTTTTTCATAACATTCCAGGCATTTTCTATGGGGTTTAGGTCCGGGGAGTTACCTGGCCAGTCTAGCACTTCAATATGTGTAGCACTGATACATTTTTGTACTGCCTTGGACCTGTGGCAAGGGGCGCCGTCGTGCATGAAATAATCGCACTCATGAAAACCAAACAACAAATGTTCTTGAAGCACTTCGATATAGTTGCTCCCCTTCATGGTGACGTTCTTAGGCCGGAAATACAACCCTCCCCTGCCCTTATTGCCACTAAATGCCCCCCAAACCATCACACTGTCAGGGTGTTTCAGTCGTTACAGAAAACTTATGGTTGTAGCGAGACACTTTTGGGGCGACGAACGACCTTCGAGATTCCCCTGACCAGCCTAAAGGTACTCTCGTCGCTGAACATCATCTTCTTCCAGTCTTCTGATGTGAAGTGTCGATATTCTTTGGCAAAGGCAACCATTTTTTTTTCTTCATGTCCTTGATGAGGAGCGGTTTCTTGGCAGCTCGGCGACCGGCATTCCCAGGTCCTTTTGCAGGCGGTGTTGAATCGTCCTGATCGAGACGTCCTGGAGTAGATCAGGGTGCTTCTTTTTAAGCGCTGATGCGGTAATTGCAGGCTCTGATAACACAGCTCTCTGCAGAATATGGTCAGTGCGTGGGGAAGTCTTGCGGGATGCCCCAGAGCCTTTCTTTCTCTCCGGAATGGTGCCTGGGGGTAGGGGAGGCGGCGGCTATTTTGAGGTTGTAAATAACCTGCCTTGTGACTTGCAGATCTGCGGCGACACGTATCACCGACATGCCTTGCTCCAACAGGGTCAAAGCCCGACTCTCATTAACATCCGTGAGCTTCTTTCGTCCCATTCTGACCACTGAGAGCAAAGTTATTGGTCTCCAAAGTCGGGCGTCGCAGCAAAAAAGGCACCCAGAAAGGCATCAAACAGTTGAACCCACCTCTCTCAGAGCCCAACGCTTACTGAGCTTTCCCGCTGTGTGTGAGTCAGGGTAGGGATGGGGCCAACTACATACGTATTGCATTGCATTAGTTACTGCCGGATCAATTGCTGTGGTTACTGGTTTTACTCCGCCACCACCCTGTTACGCTAGTTTGCTGTGGGAGCGAAAGTAAGACAGCCTTTGTAGCATCTCAAACAATAACCTTTTGGTTGGCAGGGGAACACTTCCCAACTTCGTACAACCGCCAGTAGCTAATTTGTTCGGCCAATTCCCTGCGGGTGGGCTACTTTTTACTTGTAATGCGACGGTTAAGTTTGCAAGTGACCTTCGCAATTGAGCTAAGCGAAGTCGAAATTCGCGCAATCTTTAGGCTCGACCTTGACTTGTAACGTCACGTGCGCCTCAAAATTGAGAAGATCGTGCCTACTGGAAGCTTCGTCATATACTTTCTCCATACAAAAAAAACGGCACATACGCAAGCTGATACCGTCGCCTACCTCCACTGTTAGTCAGTCAGCTACTTGGTTGGGAACAGTCAGCTACAACCCTCTGAGACCGGTTTAAAAGTTGGAACTACACCATGTTAAAAATTGGACATTTCAATGCGAATGGGTTGGGGTATTGGTTTTACAACACGTCGACTGTTGAGTCACGTAGCGTCGCCAATCTCTCATGCCGATCAGTCGCGGCCGAAGAGTAGCGACAGGTGAGACTCTAACCCACAATCTTTATATTGTTAGACGGGCAACCTGCCCCCAGACAACTCGTCCCCAACATTTCAATGCAAATATTTCAATCTATTCGAATCACGATCCCGAATTCGCCAACCCTATGATTCGAATCCCAAGATGTACGCGAATCCTTAGCACTAGTGTTTACGCCATTGCATGCCTCGTCATGGGCCAATTTTTATCTGAATATATTTTTAGCCACAGGGTTTTTCCTCGTCACATACCTAAGAAAATGACCATATATTTAAGTTGTCACTTGCTTTCTTTTGAGCAGGTAAACCTAGACAGTAATTCAAATAATATGCGGATAAAGCTATCCTGCTCGTTAAGATTGAATGAATATCACCAAAACCCACTTTTTCGAAAATGGCGCTTACATATTTTATCTTTGCGCGGCTATTTTGCTGGTGACTTTTTCGCCCAGCGATGCACCACCCATCCACCCATTTCCGCCAGACAAGAGAGGTCTAGACACTACCAAATGTTCATTGACATCCTTCCTAACAAAATTATGACGCTTTGTTTAATGGCATTTTTACTTTAATGCACATATGTCTCAAAGGCTTGCAGACAACCATTCGGATATTAAGAGTTGTATAAATAAAAGCTAGTTCAAGGACAAAATGTCGAAATGTCACATGAAATGCATCCGCGTCGTGCCCTGTTCTGTCATGTCACATAAAATGCATGCAGCTAGAACAAACGAGCCATTCGATATATCGAAATCACATATTCCTTACGCCGCTAGTCGCATTAGCCTTATTCAATGGCCACACAAAGGAATGCAAGCCGATTTGATAAGCGGCGGTAAGGAGTCTTCGTATCGTTCGTGTGTCATTCACGGACCAAGGACGGTGGTTAGGCATAACCAGGAAGATGGTTAGGTGTAACAAGGCACTCGTGTGTCATTCACGGACGCAAGGACGGCGGTTAGGCGTAACCAGACATTGGTGCCAATCACAGACACAAGGACGGCGCACCTTGAACACTCCGATGGGCAGCGTAAACGCTGGCACGTGCATGGGCGTCCGGTCGGCGTGCGCCGTCCCGGACGGAGTCTGCTCGGCCCTGGCGGTCGTGGTGTCGGCGGCGGGGCCGGTGGCACTCTGTACCTCGCTGGTGACCGCTGAGCGAGAGGGACGGTAGAGACAAATCAGACATCACACTGTGTCGGCGCGCCGACAACCATATGGAAATAGGCTTGCGATATACCAGTTCCACAGCTGTCATTATTTGCATCATGTTCTATTCCTGGCGTGTTGCAATGTGTTTGCCATACCAGCTCTGTTGTGTGTTTACCCAGACATCACATGGATGAGGTGTGCTGCAATCTAGTATAGGCCTTTCTGCTCGATGGTAGACATCTGGTTGTTCTTGTCCTTGATTGCCTAAGTATATAATCGACCCACTCCTCTTCTGGATGTACGCAATTATGCAATTATTAGGACCGTGATAATGTCAACAGCTTTGAGCCAAAACACTCCCCTCTGGGCAAAGGACGGCCTGTGGTAATTCAGACCAAAATAGAACTCTTACACAAAGTACTCCGATCCCAGCACATCTCAAATGTACAACCCGCACGAACAGACCACACCCCACTCGCCAAACAACACATACCGGATTGCAACGCACCTCACAGGAATATAGTGGCTGCTCAGTATAGTAGATGCTTCTGCTTGTTGGCGTAGGACCAAGTTGGTGACGACGCCGGATTGTAGAAATACAAGCAATACTAACATTCTGACGACATAACCAAGCATTTAAACCAGGGTTGGGTTCTTGCCTGGAGAAGCTACACATATAAACAGCATGTCTTATATATCTGAAAAAGACTAAGCAATGTATTTGCAGAATCCTTGTCAGTAAAAAAACTGTCAATGTTGGTGTTCACCAGTAGTAAACACAGAAAAAACTTTGATAGCAGTGGTTTGGTGGTAGAAACTACCAGCCCAGGGTCAAACAGTCTCAGGTTGATAAGTCTGTTAGAAAGCTTGACAGGGCGACCATCCTACCAATCGAAACTACCCTACGCACGACAGCATGACTATGCATCACACTGACCACAAACACCCAGGAAAATACCGCATTGATTGCACACCGATTCAATGCAGAGCTACCTCGTCGCCACGGATTCGATTACAAGATGACACCTCACCGGGTGCGTTTGTGACGCCAAAGCGGCGCAGCTGGGCCAGCAGTGGCTGGTTGACCTCGCACGGTGGCAGGATCACCTCGAACCGGTCACCGGAGCCGGAGCGGGGCAACACCTCTACCGTCTGATCCTGCATCAGCTGGCGGAACGTGTCGGCCGGGATGGCGTCGCCGCCCGACAGCGAGCAGAACATGCCTGCGGGTCATGACACGGGTTACAGGGTCACAGCGAGCAGAACATGCCTGCGGGCCATGACACGGGTTACAGGGTCACAGCGAGCAGAACCTGCCTGCGGGTCATGACACGGGTTACAGGGTCACAGCGAGTAAAACCTGCCTGCGGGTCATGACACGGGTTACAGGGTCACAGCGAGTAAAACCTGCCTGCGGGTCATGACACGGGCTACAGGGTCACAGCGAGCAGAACATGCCTGCGGGTCATGACACGGGTTACAGGGTCACAGCGAGTAGAACATGCCTGCGGGTCATGACACGGGCTACAGGGTCACAGCGAGCAGAACATGCCTGCGGGTCATGACACGGGTTACAGGGTCACAGCGAGCAAAACATGCCTGCGGGTCATGACACGGGCTGCAGGGTCACAGCGAGCAGAACATGCCTGCGGGTCATGACACGGGTTACAGGGTCACAGCGAGTAGAACATGCCTGCGGGTCATGACACGGGCTGCAGGGTCACAGCGAGCAGAACATGCCTGCGGGTCATGACACGGGTTACAGGGTCACAGCGAGTAAAACCTGCCTGCGGGTCATGACACGGGTTACAGGGTCACAGCGAGCAGAACATGCCTGCGGGTCATGACACGGGTTACAGGGTCACAGCGAGTAAAACCTGCCTGCGGGTCATGACACGGGTTACAGGGTCACAGCGAGTAAAACCTGCCTGCGGGTCATGACACGGGCTGCAGGGTCACAGCGAGTAGAACATGCCTGCGGGTCATGACACGGGTTACAGGGTCACAGCGAGCAGAACCTGCCTGCGGGTCATGACACGGGTTACAGGGTCACAGCGAGTAAAACCTGCCTGCGGGTCATGACACGGGTTACAGGGTCACAGCGAGCAAAACCTGCCTGCGGGTCATGACACGGGCTGCAGGGTCACAGCGAGCAGAACCTGCCTGCGGGTCATGACACGGGTTACAGGGTCACAGCGAGCAGAACCTGCCTGCGGGTCATGACACGGGCTGCAGGGTCACAGCGAGCAGAACATGCCTGCGGGTCATGACACGGGTTGCAGGGTCACAGCGAGCAGAACCTGCCTGCGGGTCATGACACGGGCTGCAGGGTCACAGCGAGTAAAACCTGCCTGCGGGTCATGACACGGGTTACAGGGTCACAGCGAGCAGAAACCTGCCTGCGGGTCATGACACGGGTTGCAGGGTCACAGCGAGTAAAACCTGCCTGCGGGTCATGACACGGGTTACAGGGTCACAGCGAGCAGAACCTGCCTGCGGGTCATGACACGGGTTACAGGGTCACAGCGAGTAAAACCTGCCTGCGGGTCATGACACGGGTTACAGGGTCACAGCGAGTAAAACCTGCCTGCGGGTCATGACACGGGCTGCAGGGTCACAGCGAGTAAAACCTGCCTGCGGGTCATGACACGGGTTACAGGGTCACAGCGAGCAGAACCTGCCTGCGGGTCATGACACGGGTTACAGGGTCACAGCGAGTAGAACCTGCCTGCGGGTCATGACACGGGTTGCAGGGTCACAGCGAGCAGAACATGCCTGCGGGTCATGACACGGGTTACAGGGTCACAGCGAGTAAAACCTGCCTGCGGGTCATGACACGGGTTGCAGGGTCACAGCGAGCAGAACATGCCTGCGGGTCATGACACGGGTTACAGGGTCACAGCGAGTAAAACCTGCCTGCGGGTCATGACACGGGCTGCAGGGTCACAGCGAGCAGAACATGCCTGCGGGTCATGACACGGGTTACAGGGTCACAGCGAGCAAAACCTGCCTGCGGGTCATGACACGGGTTACAGGGTCACAGCGAGCAGAACCTGCCTGCGGGTCATGACACGGGCTACAGGGTCACAGCGAGTAAAACCTGCCTGCGGGTCATGACACGGGTTACAGGGTCACAGCGAGTAAAACCTGCCTGCGGGTCATGACACGGGTTACAGGGTCACAGCGAGTAAAACATGCCTGCGGGTCATGACACGGGTTACAGGGTCACAGCGAGTAAAACCTGCCTGCGGGTCATGACACGGGCTGCAGGGTCACAGCGAGCAGAACATGCCTGCGGGTCGACACGGGTCAGTCACGGTCAGTCAGACACGGGTCGACACATCGAGCTGACGGGTCAGCACGGGTCGACACGGGTCAGTCACGGTCAGTCAGACACGGGTCGACACGGGTCAGTCACGGTCAGTCAGACACGGGTCGACACGGGTCAGTCACGGTCAGTCAGACACGGGTCGACACGGGTCAGTCACGGTCAGTCAGACACGGGTCGACACGGGTCAGTCACGGTCAGTCAGACACTGGTCGACACGGGTCACAGTCACGGTCAGTCAGACACTGGTCGACACGGGTCAGTCACGGTCAGTCAGACACGGGTCGACACATCGAGCAGAACATGCCTGCGGGTCACACGGGTCGACACGGGTCAGTCACGGTCAGTCAGACACGGGTCGACACGGGTCAGTCACGGTCAGTCAGACACGGGTCGACACGGGTCAGTCACGGTCAGTCAGAGCACGGGTCGACACGGGTCAGTCACGGTCAGTCAGACACGGGTCGACACAGGGTCGCACGTCACGGTCAGTCAGACACGGGTCGACACGGGTCAGTCACGGTCAGTCAGACACGGGTCGACACGGGTCGACACGGGTCGAGTCACGGTCAGTCAGACACGGGTCGACACGGGTCAGTCACGGTCAGTCAGACACGGGTCGACACGGGTCAGTCACGGTCAGTCAGACACGGGTCGACACATCAAGCACCATGAGCAGAACATGCGACTGCGGGTCAGACACGGGTCAGGTCACGGTCAGTCAGACACGGGTCGACACGGGTCAGTCACGGTCAGTCAGACACGGGTCGACACGGGTCAGGTCAGTCGACACCGGGGTCGACACGGGTCAGTCACAGTCAGTCAGACACGGGTCGACACGGGTCAGTCACGGTCAGTCAGACACGGGTCGACACGGGCGTCAGCAGACACGGGTCGACACGGGTCAGTCACGACACGGGTCGACACGGGTCAGTCACGGTCAGTCAGACACGGGTCGACACGGGTCAGTCACGGTCAGTCAGACACGGGTCGACACGGGTCAAGTCACATGCCTGGTCACGGTCAGACACGGGTCGACACGGGTCAGTCACCGGTCGAGTCAGACACGGGTCGACACGGGTCAGTCAGTCAGACACGGGTCGACACGGGTCAGTCACGGTCAGTCAGACACTGGTCGACACGGGTCAGTCACGGTCAGTCAGACACAGTGGTCGACACGGGTCAGTCACGGTCAGTCAGACACGGGTCGACACGGGTCAGTCAGACATGCGGGTCGACACGGGTCAGTCACGGTCAGTCAGACACGGGTCGACACGGGTCAGTCACGGTCAGTCAGACACGGGTCGACACGGGTCAGTCACGGTCAGTCAGACACGGGTCGACACGGGTCAGTCACGGTCAGTCAGACACGGGTCGACACCGGGTCGATCACAATCGGTCGACACGGGTCAGTCACGGTCAGTCAGACACGGGTCGACACGTCACGAGCAGACGATGCCTGGGGTCGACACGGGTCAGTCACGGTCAGTCAGACACGGGTCGACACGGGTCAGTCACGGTCAGTCAGACACGGGTCGACACGGGTCAGTCACGGTCAGTCAGACACGGGTCGACACGGGTCAGTCACGGTCAGTCAGACACGGGTCGACACGGGTCAGTCACGGTCAGTCAGACACGGGTCGACACGGGTCAGTCACGGTCAGTCAGACACGGGTCGACACGGGTCAGTCACGGTCCAGTCAGACACGGGTCGACACGGGTCAGTCACGGTCAGTCAGACACGGGTCGACACGGGTCAGTCACCGTCAGTCAGACACAGGCACGTCGGTCCGTGTCGACACCGACACAGGTCACAGTCAGTCAAGGACACGGGTCGACACGGGTCAGTCACGGTCAGTCAGACACGGGTCGACACGGGTCAGTCACGGGTCAGTCAGACACGGGTCGACACATCGAGCAGAGCATGCCTGCGTGTCATGCAGTGATAAATTATGCGCGAAATAGGTGGAATATACCACTTACTTAACACTGAATCCACATCCCTACAAAGAAATATCGACATCGTGTTTTTGTGCGTTTATGAAGTCCACATTCCTCGTTTCTAACTGAATCCTGTTTGCAAGTATCATGTTTACGCTCGTCATAACGGATCCGGGATCGCGATAACGAACATTCCGTATGGACATTTCAGGTACAGGGATTACCTATGATGCGCTATGTTATACGATGCCAGTTTGTAACATCGGTATTTGCATCGTTATCATTGATATTGGTGTCCCCAAATTAAGAGCCTCTAAAAAAAAACATAAAAGGTGAACATCGATATGTACGCAATTGTCTTAAAACTAGGTTTGAAGTACTTAACACATTTTTTAATAACGTTATTTTCATGGCGATTTCGACATCCTGCTATACTGGCTTCGACATCTCACACCTAACGAGAAATCATTACTTTAACACTGGGGTCATGTCACGAGTCACAGGGTCACAGCGAGCAGGACATGCCTGCGGGTCATGTCACGGGCCACAGCGAGCAGAACATGGCTGCGGGTCACGTCACGGGCCACAGGGCCACAGCGAGCATAACATGGCTGCGGGTCACGTCACGGGCCACAGGGTCACAGCAAGCATAACATGGCTGCGGGTCACGTCACGGGCCACAGCGAGCAGAACATGGCGCGGGTCACGTCACGGGCCACAGCCGCAGCGAGCAAACGGCGCGGGCACGCACGGGCCACAGGGCACAGCGAGCATAACACGGCTGCGGGTCACGTCACGGGCCACAGCGAGCATAACACGGCTGCAGGTCACGTCACGGGCCACAGGGTCACAGCGAGCATAACATGGCTGCGGGCCACGTCACGGGCCACAGGTCACAGCGAGCATAACTGGTCACGTCACGGGCCACAGGGCCACAGCGAGCATACCATGGCTGCGGGTCACGTCACGGGCCACAGGGTCACAGCGAGCATAACATGGCTGCGGGTCACGTCACGGGCCACAGCGGGCATAACATGGCTGCAGGTCACGTCACGGGCCACAGGGTCACAGCGAGCATAACACGGCTGCGGGTCACGTCACGGGCCACAGGGTCACAGCGAGCATAACATGGCTGCGGGTCACGTCACGGGCCACAGGGTCACAGCGAGCATAACATGGCTGCGGGCACGCACGAGCCACAGGGTCACAGCACATAACACGGCTGCGGGTCACGTCACGGGCCACAGGGTCACAGCGGGCATAACATGGCTAACACGTCACGGGTCACGGATCAATTAGATGATATGCAGGACAGCTTTGCCCTAATCCAATCTCACTCAACTTACCACCAAATGAAAACAATGTGACAAGATAGCATACAATTACCCAAAGAAAGATAAAACCACGTTTGCCCAAGTAACAGCCTTTTTCAGGTTAGAACATTACTGTTGATGCGATGTGAATCGTCTCAAACGCTTCTTAGTCAAAATTGGTAAAATATGTCATTCCTGGATTTTTGGCATATGAAGCATTATTATCTCCAGAAAATTATTCCCTCATTTTCTCCTTGTGAAGTTGAATCGTGCTTTTGGCGATGAACACATCTGCGATAAAATGCTCAAGAATCACAGGAAAGTGTAGACCGAAATCCTGAGGTCCCATATTTGAAGAAAAATACCCTCTTCATATTCGATTGCACAACATTGTTTTTTATGCATGCAGGCTTACAAAGCACAAATCCAACCCTGCCTACAATGCATGAATCGAGGAAGAACAATTAGGAGCGTGATCCACCGTCCATCTTCTTCTCCCTTCCCCTCAAAGTCGCATGCTAACTTCGAAGGAATATTCACTTTTGGAAACCTCCATTTTACACAATGTGACTTAGCATCTGTGCAGCACGTCCTAAAAATACCCGGGCGGCGGTGGGGTTCTACCGCAAAATCGTTCTGGTCACACACGAAGCCGAACCCCAGCGCTGATGCATCAAGGTACAGTATATAATTCGCCATAAAATATAGCAAGCCTTGTATGCATAACACCATGACTACATGGATGTGGATACGAACAATTTTCGTTCATTTTTTACTACAAAATGTAACTATAATGAAAGAGCGAAAAATGTAAACCTGCAATTAATCCAGTAGCCTATTGATCCTAACGACACATAAGGATTCGTTCAGTGCTACATTGCTTTGCATCTTTATGACCAAATGGCTCATTAGATGGAGTGAGCTTTATCTAGCTTAAGCCCCCAGATGAAAAAAATTAGCCTTGGTGACTGCTTCACAACCATTGCTTGGCCCCACCAAAACTGCCTGGTGGAGCACCTTGACCAACTTACTTGCTTGAGTGTGGGCTGGACTTTCCATTTCGGGATTGAGAACATGATTTTCGAGCTATCGAACTGTGGTGTGTAGTCGTGTTTCTTCAAAACACGTGCCTTATCACAGCTCGAGTGCTCAGAAGAACCTTGGGTTCTCTTACGACACATTCAACCGCTAGGTCATATAGCGTCGCCAACCCCTCACGCCGACTGGTGGTCGCGGGTGGACTCGGTAAATGCAGTCTGTTGTGAGATTCCAACCCACCATCTTGCGCTCGAGAATCCGACGCTGTACCAACTGAGCTACCGCGGCCCCATCAGGAACAAAGCTTGGGCTACAATTTATGAGGGGAAGTATGAAAGCAAAGAAATAAGAATCCACATATCTTGGAGAATCCCATGGAATGCAATGGAGTATCATAGTTCCAGTGTCAAACATGCTCAGCTTCTCAGCAGAAATGAGGAGGGAACAACATTCCGGACGGCACATCCTCTGAATGACGAATACTCAGAACAGGGTTGGTTGGGTTTCAGTCACCATTATCAGTCGAAAAAGACGAAATGGACGACCAAGACAAATACAAATAGAATAGCAAATGGCAGAAGCGGCCAGTCAATGTGAACGAATGGAGTGCACGTACCCAGATTGCAGGGGCCCGCAATTGTAACTGGGGAGCTGTGACACCATTACCAGAACCAGTTGATTGATTATTTGGGTTTAAGGGCGCGCCGACTCTACAGGGGTCATTTTGTGCCATTCACCAGAGCCGCGAAACGGCACCAACATACCGAGTTGCGGGAAGCCCGGAAAACTCTGCCTTGAGCGGGAACACCTCGCCGGCCGATTTTGTCTCGGTGTCGCCGTAGTCGATGTACTGGACCATCACCCGGCCGCCGCTCGTCTTCACCACCTGAAACACGAGACTACAGCGTCACACAGGGGGCTGGGATGACCCAGCCGGCGGCACGCCGGCGAAACAGTGTGGGCAGCGCCATTAGGCGTGACCGTGCATACAGCGCGTACTCGAGAACTGCAATAAACAAACAGCGCTACACAGCCGTCACGCAGGTAGTCGCAGCGTCGGCCCTAGCTGCCGTCACAGCGTCACTCACAGCACCAGCAGACGGGCACGCAAGGGCCATATGTGACGGCCAGTGCCAGGGCCAATCTTGGCCACACGCGTTCCCGGCGGTGGTCGGGGTAAACCTCAGTCCGGACGGCCGCCACGCTCGGTGCGCCAGGGCCGGTACGCACCCTGGCCCGGTAGAAGGTGCCGTTGATGGCCGACGCGGCGACGCAGAACGCGCCGACGGCGGCCGCCAGAGCGGGCAGCGCACCGCCGCCGTAAAGTCGCCCGCATCCGCTCCTCCATGGCGAACATGGCGTCCGCGTCGGCGGCTAACATGCCCGAAGAACAGCGCCGCAGACTCCGCGTACGTCACCAGCACCGGCTCACTTCTGCCCAGCGTGACCTGTCGGCCGGGTCAGGTCAGGTCAGTTTGCTCCACAGACCTACTGCTGTCCATGGCCGCACGTCGGCGGGGTTGGGCTTAGGCGTTTGAATCCTCGTTTTGAGAGGAAACTTTGGCGGCATTCCGGGTAGAAGGATGTGTTTCTTTACATCAAAACTCAAACTCTGGTCTGCACTTTTCAGTCAGCTTCTGCATCAAGCAGCAGACATATGCATCAAGCAGCGATGAGTTTGCAGTGATTTTCAAACAACTCCTTCAGTCTCTTGACGAATAAAGGAGTGGATAATTTCCCAGGAGGATAATGTTCGAGATGACAAGCACCTAAGACAGGGCTGTGCTTCCGATCCTGCCTTCTGGCCAGGTCAGGTAGGACATCACAACTACCACGCTACTGCCATCGAGGGTCACTTGGAAGTCAAATCAGGCCATGTAGGGTCGGGGAAGACGATTACTTCGTACCCAGGCTTCATCAGTACTCTATAATCGGTTGATGAAAAATTATTGGGCATAGACAAAACTCGGAGGTACGATGGACTGCACTACCGGGAGACATCTTCGATGAATTCATGTATCAGAAACTTCGCATATCGATGTGCTCACTGTGATATCGATATCGAACACCCAGGTAGAGCTGGCCGCCTAGGTAGCTCAGTTTTGCCGCCCAGGTAGCTCGGTTAGTTAGGCGCTGGCCTGCGACCGGTCTCCCCTGTATTGGCAAGCACAGGGTTCGAGTCGCTTCGGGCGCTCGCGTTTAGCCCCGGCCGGGGAGTGTCGGTTGGCAGCTGGCCCGATAAGGCCGGGGACGAGCTACCGGGTGGCCGTGTCGGTGCATTGGCGGCACGTTAAACTTTCGGTCTAAATTCACCGTTGAACTGGAGTTCATGGGACGGGTGGTGGGGCCGGGGTTCACGCAACAAGTTCTGCTTAGCAAATAGAACCCATGGCTCCTCAAACCACCCAACTCAGTTAAATTTTAAAATTTATTTATTTTTAAAAAACATAAAAAACACTGTTTTCATCAAACTCCACAAAGGTATCCGACATCGACACAAGTTCAGACCGACACAACCGCCAACAAATGATTGGAAACGGCACCGAAAGGCGGCAGAGCAGCCGAGGAAACTCGACAGAGCAAAGCCAGTCGCCGCCGGAGGCTCAGGCCACCTGGCGGCCACGCAGCTAGTCGTTAAATGTGGGAAATTGTGCCTGGGATTCTGAAGCGCCAACGACATATCTCCCCTCTCCTACCCTGGGTGGCTGCCAGCAACTGTAGCTCTGAAACGACGCGAATCAACGAAAAACCGCCCATCTGATATATTAGTCAGAGGCATTTGTATGCGTGTAGGCATGTGCATGTACATAAGAGGAAAATACTGGCACATTGTGACTAGCCATAAGAATAAAGGCCGAGAATGGCAAGCATCAACCAGACTTCATTTTTTCACCCCATGTACTAGTACTTTCACTGAAATTGATTATTTTTAAAGACACCCAGACACAAGATATCTCACCACAGTAAGTTATTTTGCGCTTAGGTGAGTATATCCACGCAAAACCTCACTCATCGATTGCATGCGATCATTTAGCATTTCATTTTTTGCCGAATGGTAAGAAACGGACAGTCCTGAACCAAAATGAAGTTACAGCAAGTTTGAATCTACCAAAACTATGAGACAGGCCACTGCTGCACACTTCAAATCTTTGGGCATCATTTTAAGGTGGATTACGAGAGAAGTGATCGCAGCTGTATATCAAACAACCATTGTTGTGAAAGTAGCCTCAATATAACCGCCCGTAGTACACGTATAGCCTTTTGTAGTTCACAATACCTCGTAATCAGATAAAATGATGAAAGTCAGATTCAGAGAAAAAAATACAAGGAATTGGTGGCCAAAATATATAGCTTTGGTCACAGGATATAATC